>JADBJO010000217.1:300000-305000 GCA_016801955.1 Conus betulinus | reverse complement strand
CTGCTGTATCACTACGATAGTGTTCAGTAATGCTTGTACTGATTCAACGTTCTCACAATGTTGAATGCCATCGGTTTCTGTGGGTTTACACTGAGAGACTTTTTGTAGCCAATGTCATATCAAAACTATTGCGCACATCTGCCTGCAATCAAGTAGGTGTGATCTTCGCTACAAAATGACATAGGCGGTAACTCATGGCCGAGAACGTGTGTTTGTCCGGCCTGTGAGAAAGTGTACGTGTTGTGCCTTTCATCCCCAACCTCCTTCTCCCCTTTACTTTAGACAACGTTCAGCTCGTCCACGCTGTTAGTCACCTGAGTCAGGGGTAGGCTGGTAGAGGAGGGAGTTGAAGGGGGTAGTGGAAGATGTTCATTCCAGTAAAGAGCCAAGACAGTCCTTCTCCACTGGACCACGTCACGTCACGTGTGCTGTCTGTCTATCTGTCTGTCTGTCTGTCTGTCTGTCTGTGTCTGTCTCTCTCTCTCTCTCTCTCTCTCTCTCTCTCTCTCTCTCTCTCTCTCTCTCTCTCTCTCTCTCTCTCTCTGTGTGTGTGTGTGTGTGTGTGTGTGTGTGTGTGTGTGTGTGTGTGTGTGTGTGTGTGTTTTCTTTGCTTGCTTGCTTGCTTGAGAACGCATTTATGAATATGTGTATGGATGTATCTAATTTCAGTTACAAAATGGAAGCTGTTAGCTTTGTTTATTCTGAGCTAGTTCTCGTGCTGACTGTTTTCTTTTCTTCAGCTAGAATTGAAAAATCTGTTGTTGTTTTATTGTTGTTTTGCTGTTGTTGTTTTTTGCTTTTTTCTCGTTTTTATTTTATGGGTCACAAAAAAAAAAAAATCTGTCGGTGTTATACTACCGAGAACTCGCCGAGTTCCAGACTCCATGTCCAGGTCCATTCCTGGCGTTTTACCTGAGATAAAACTGACGATGAGGCCGACGATGACGGCAACGAAGGCGCCAGTGATGGTGTAATACAGGTAGGACAGGCCGTAGATCCGATAATAGCCTGACACGTCTCTGAAACAGCACATCTTTGTTTCTGTTTTCATCTGCATTCACACATCTAACAGAGGGGAAAGAGGGCCTGGAGGCGGGTGAAAGAAGGAGGCTGGGTGGTGGGGGGGTGGTGAGGGTGGGGGAGAGGGAGTGTGGAAGGAAGGGTCACTGAAACGCACCTGATTTATACCCCTCCATCCCCCTCCCTCCCTGTCTCCTCCCTCTCTACCTCTCTCTCTCTCTCTCTCTCTCTCTCTCTCTCTCTGTCAATCTGTGTTTTAATTTTATTTGAAGCCTGGGACTGACTCAAGTTCTGGCCAGTTTGTTGGCAAATTCTCTGGAAATCAATTACATTACTGTCCCTGGTTGGTGTCAGTGACCGCATTGACTGTTCGTGCGTGCGTTCATGTGCGCACGCTTCTTGTGTGTGTGTGTGTGTGTGTGTGTGTGTGTGCGTGCGTGCGTGCGTGCGTGCGTGCGTGCGTGCGTGCGTGCGTGCGTGCGTGCGTGCGTGCGTGCGTGTGTGTGTGTGTGTGTGTGTGTGTGTGTGCACTCATTGTGTATACACGTCTGTATGCATTTGTGTGAGTGTGAGTGTGAGTGAGTGAGTGAGTGAGTGAGTGAGTGAGTGTGGTGTGTGGTGGGGGGGGGGATGGTGGGGGGGGGGGGGGGGGGGTGTGTGCGTTCGCGTGTATGCGAAAAGAGGTTTGGGGAAGAGGGGGTGGGGTGGGGGAAACTAGAAAGGTGCTCGAACGAACGTGCTACATCAGTCAGGATGAAATATTAATGTGTGTTTTTATACCTGCGTTCCGCTTCCCATAGTTTGAGCACATGTTAATCCAGTTGTATGTACAGATAAGCTTGGACTTCCCGTGTTTTTTAAAGAATGTTTCCGTGTTTGTTCCGATCACGTTGCGTCTGCATATGTGCATTGTGAATGGGTACCGGAAGCAGCATCAGTTCGAAATTATAAACATATAATTGTTTCATCTTGCAGGGGAAAGAAACTAGTTATTTACTATTATTGTTATTATTATCATTACTATTGTTACTGTAATCATCATTAATATTATTATCATAATCATTATTATGATTATTATTATTGTTTTTATTATCATCATCATCATCGTATTGTTATTATCATTATCACATCTATCTAATACTACCACGAACAAGAAGAAAAATTCAGTGGAAAAACACGTTTGAAGAGCATTAACGTTTTTAAAAACTGTTCGAACGTAGATCTATCTGTATTTGTATATCCGTTGCAGTTTATCACTCTCGTCTATTAAAACAGATCTTAAAACATATTTATTCGCGCCGGTCTTATGGTATAAGTCGCCTCTTTTTTTCTCTCTCTACTTTTTGCCTTTGTTGGCATCCCATCGGCACGCGCATGTATCTTCTTTCGGCCGAGTTCAGTGGCTGAGCTGCCCACTCAGATAACCACATAGGTAAGTTTCTTCTTGCCTGCTGGTCAGCAAGGGCGGCCCACTACCTGAATAAAGGCTTTGTCCGTAAGTGAACCACCGTGTGTGTGTGCTACAAACCCGGCAATTTGAAATCATTGCTGTGAACAGTGGTGAACTGACAGCCAACCTGCCAACAGGATTCAGACACAGAGCCATTTACACCAAAATGAAGATAGGAAATGCCTTCACTATGTAGAATAGAACTCAAAGGTCAATCAGACCAACAGGAAGAAGTGAATGCCTTCAATGAATGCATGGAACTCAAAGAGCCATGCAGACTGACAGGAAGAAGTGAATGCCTTCAATATGTGCAATGGAGCTCAAAGAGCTAAGTAGACCAACAGGAAGAAGTGAATGCCTTCAATAAATGCAATGGAACTCAAAGAGCTAAGTAGACCAACAGGAAGAAGTGAATGCCTTCAATAAATGCAAAGGAACTCGAAGAGCCAAGCAGACCAACAGGAAGAAGTGAATGCCTCCAATATGTGCAACGGAACTCAAAAAGCCATTTAAACCAACAGAAGAAGAGGCAAATGCCCTCAATATGTGCAATGGAACTCTAAAAGCCAAGTAGACCGACAGGAAGAAGTGAATGCCTCCAACATGTCCAATGCAACTCCAACGAGCCTAAGACGAAGATGCCGAGCCGTGTCTCCTGTATAGATTTTGTATACAACATTCCGTTCAACACTACCATCGAACCTGTTTTTCGTCAGTCAGCTCACACGAATGCGTGTCTGTGTGCATGTGTACGGTTGTAGGCAGGGCGTGAATTTTGGTGTGTCTGTGTGCGTGTGGACGGGAGGACGGGAAGGGGAGGGGGAGGGGGGAGACACATATAGGGATACTGGAAACAAGGTGGGTAAAAGACAGGGTTTGGAGGGTGGGTAGGGTGGCGGTTGGAAGTGGGGAAGGGGGAAGGTGGGGAAGGGGGGGGGGGGGGGATCGAGACAGCAGAAACAAGCTCCCCAGACCATGTTGATACATATGTGAATGTATTCACCAACCGAGATGGTGAAGCTTGTTGATAGGCTTGATGGTGCTCTGCTTGAAATATCCCATGGTCATGACTGTAGACAAAGCTTGTTGCTTACTGCGTGCTGTTGGCATCAGCAGCAGCGGCTGCAGCCATGTCGATGCTGGAGATGTTATGATAAGAGTACGGGCTGCCAGGGGCTGTGGGAATGACGGGTGCCGATGTCGTCACGTTGTTCCAGCCGCAGCCTGACGTCACCAAAGGGGCAAGAACTGCCGTGGGCACTTTGTTCACCATGGCGCCAATGATAATCCACGACATGACAGCCAGGCCGACGATGCATCCAGTCATAGCGCCCTTGGGACACACACACACACACTCACACACACACACACACACACACACACACACACACACTCGCACAACGCACGCACGCGCGCGCGCGCGCACACACACACACACACACACACACACACACACACACACACACACACATTTCAGATCCCAGAGAGAGAGAGAGAGAGAGAGAGAGAGAGAGATGTTTTAGTGTCCATTCAGCAATTAAACCCTCTAGACAAGGTGGCATGTTTGAATATGACGCAGTAAAATCAATCGTTCACCTCACCCTTCCCTTCTCCCTTCCGCCACCCCTCGCCCACAACTCATTCCGATGCTTCCCCTCTCCCTCGTTCCTCCCACCACCCCCACTCCACCTCTAATCCCCCCAATCTCACCTCATTCACACACTTAGGCACACACAGGCACACGACAGCGGATCATCTTGACAAAATTTCAATTTTTGAATATATCACTTGTTTTCTTTCATTGTCTTTTTCTAATGTGATACGAATTTTGCTAGATCCATTATCAAGTTTTCATTGTTCCTCGACGAAACATTTGTAATACGATTCTGGTTGATAATATAAGGTGAATCAAGTACAGTACATTGCATTTAGATATCTTTGTAAGCTGTGCAGTAGAATAAGAAATGGTCTTCATTTTCGTTTCTTTCTCACACGACGGACATTTACCATCAGCCTGTTTTTCATCAAGAAACTATCGCTTGCAGTTATTAAGCCCACAAACCGTAAGTCAAAATTTTATAAGGCTATCTTTGTACCATTTACTTGTAATTAAACACAAGTATCTTTCTGGCTGCAAAATGTTCTTAAAAGAATAAAACCGTTGATATTTGTCATTGTTTTCTAATGCTGAGTGCCAGTTTTGCATATTGCACGAAATAAGTCTGTCTTTATATTCGGCGAGAAAACTATTTTCACTTCAAACTCCTTTAAACATCCACACTATACCAAATCAGTTTTCACATAAACGTTCTGCACATTGGTTACACAATTGTTATGACCAGATTCACGCTGAATATGAAGCATCTCATATGCCTGTCTACATATCCGTGATGTGGTTCATTTAAGGTGCTTTAGCCGTAATCTACATATCCGTGATATGGTTCATTTAAGTGCTTTAGCCGTTACCTAACACATTTCAGAGTTATTTTTATTCTAAGATCATATCTAACGGTTTCTCCATAGACCAATC
>JADBJO010000217.1:262500-285000 GCA_016801955.1 Conus betulinus | reverse complement strand
CTTCCAGAGGGCGCCACTATGTCCGTCCGTCGACATTTACTAAGGAATTTGCCAACAGAACCTCATGAAAACCATACACGTGGAGAGAAAATTAAAACTGAGATCACCGTCAGAGCAAAACTGAAGGATCACAGAATTAGAGACCTTTTTTTTAACTGTCCTGATCGATGCGAATGAGGATGACGAAGATGACGCTACTGATTTCCATTCTGGTCTATGATTAAATGATAGCGCTATACTTTACGCTTACTTTCATAATATGTTCCGGTGTCAACAGAGACCGAGAGATATATAGACACCTGCAGTATTGTACAGGAAATTTGAGCATCACTCAAAGACTCATCCAGTAAATGGAAGAAACCCGACTCTGTGGTCCCTGTCTCCCCTAATGAGCCAGCAGCAGTTCATTTCTGAACAGGAGCCGGTCTGGGTAGAAAAAACATCTACAAGTAAAAGGTTCTGACGGGTATCAAACCCATTACACCACAGCCGGGTGTCCGCGACGCTAACCACTTCGCCATGATGGCTGATTTCATGCAAGAGACATAGCAGGTGCCTGACCAACATGTGAAACCAATGCGCTGGTCAGAACCTGGATATCTAGATAAAATGTTCTGTGCCACTCGTACTGTTGTGTATGTGTGTGAGTGAGTGTGTGTGTGTGTTGTGTGTGTGTGTGAGTGTGTGTGTGTGTGTGTGTGTGTGTGTGTGTGTGTGTGTGTGTGTGTGTGTGTGTGTGTGTGTGTGTGTATATTAACGTTCGCGCATGTAAACGTGCATGCCTATGCATTCATATACGCAGGCAAGAAAAACAGAAAGAAAGAACAGAGCTAAGAATGAAAAAAAAAAAAAAAACGTAATACAGAAACAGAGACACACGTAAAAAGAAAGTGGGGCAAATTAAAAAAGAATTTAAAAAATCTCCTCTGGTTTGAATCTTCCGCCTAAAATAACAGGCCTGCGATTTGGGGGAAACGTGGCGGAAGACGGAATCTTCTCCTATGAATGCTCTGGAAGTGAGGCTTATTGTTCCTCCAGATAGACAAGTGAGCAAACCAGCATGGTACTGTTACCTAAGCCTATGGTTGTGTTCCAAATTGTCTGGTTTATCCATTCAGTGGGCGCTCAGGTCAGTCTTTCTAATGCATTGTCGTCGAGGGACAAATAACGTATCTTATGATGAGGAGGACAATTTTCTTCAAATCCAAGGGTGAAAGGACATATAGATAGAACTACGTTATTAAAATCCTTTAATGACAGCAAACAGGATTTCTCTTACTTGAAACGATCAACGTGTGGCGAAATTCCTAAGAAAAAAAACCAAGAAACCAACGCCAAGTTTCCTGATGCCAGCTTACAGGTGTGCGTGTGTGTGTGTGTGTGTGTGTGTGTGTGTGTGTGTGTGTGTGTGTGTGTGTTGTGTGTGTGTGTGTGTGTGTGTGTGTGTGTGTGTGTGTGTGTGTGTGTGTGTGTGTGTGTGTGTGTGTGTGTGTGTGTGTGTGTGTGTGTGTGCATGTGTGTGTGTGTGTGTGAGAGAGAGAGAGAGAGAGAGAGAGAGAGAGAGGGGGAGGGAGGGAGGGAGGGAGGAGGAAGACTGTCGTTTTAGTGCTGATCCTGGAAACTTAGTATGACAAACGATCTGCTGAGTCATCAGCCACCGTGGCGAAGTGGTTAGCGTCGCGGACTCCGGCTGGGGGTCATAAGTTCAATTCCCATCAGAGCCATGTGGGATTTTTCTGCCCCGACCGGCTCCCACCCAGAGTTGAGTTTGTTACGGGGTCAATTAGGAAGAATGGGACCACACAGTCGAGTTTCATCCACTAAATGGATGCGTCTCTGAGAGTGTTGCTCAAATTTCGTAACCAACACTGCAGATGTCTGTATCTCTCGGGCCTGGTTGACGCCTAGATACATTATGAAAGTAAGCGTACAACAGAGCCCTGTCATGCGGTCTCAGATCCAAATGGAAATCCTTAGCGTCATCGTCAGCATCCTCATTCTTATCAATCAGCATTTTTTTTTTTTTAAAAAGGCTCAATTTCCGTGACCCTTCATGCCCTGCTCTCATGGTGACCTCAGTTTCGAAGTCCTCGCCACGTCTATGGGCTTGGTTTGGTTCCGTCGGGGTCACCAGTATCGGCAAGTCCAAAGGGACTGTTGTTGGACTTACGTAGTTGCGCCCTCCGAAGGGAGAGCTCACGCACGCCGGCTCTGCGACTAAGCAATTATAGTCGTCAGTTGGGGGCTTAGTAGGTGGTGTCCTGCGTATGTCAGGCGCCACTGAACACCATCGAAGTGACTTGGCAGTAGTGCAGTGTCTCCCCCGGCGGGTTGCCTCTTGACGGCTTGACATTGACTGCTCCCTGTGATTGCCAGTGCCGGGGCTGCAGTGAACCGGGCCAGGCTGTGGCTGTGGACAGGGGAGTTAGAATGAGCGGCGTAGGTGAAATGCCACCGAGGTGTCACTGAAGATGGGACAGCAAAACAAAGAAAGAAAGAAAACATTACGCTGAGTCTTCAGCAGTATGTTCGGAAAGTCTCGATCAGAGTCATATCTACGCATTCAACGTTACGTTAAACACACACACACACACACACACACACACACACACACACACACACACACACACACACACACACACACACACACACACACACACACACACACACACACACACACACACACACACACACAACGAATGGACTACTCTAATTCACTGCAATTATCAAAGACCAATACACCGCAATACAGACACAAATGCTCACAACTGACCACAAGGTGACCACGAAGCCAACGCCCAACACTGTCCCCCACAGACTGAGCTTGGTCACTGGTCAGTAACACACAGCAAGTTGTTGTCATCTGGCATGTGCCCTCAACTGACCACGGTCATATTTCGATGCTACTTAAACGCACAATGAGTGGTCCGTTTGTTTTACAGAGCCAGATGTTGAATATAGTCACTCTTCGAAGACATGTAAACACGGTGCGTTGTTTTATTATCGTGAGTTTTATTGAACATGGTCACTTTTCAAAGATACCTAAACACTCATTGAGTTGTTTTATTTCATAGTGCCAAATATTGAATAAAGTCACTGATTCAAAGATATGTAAACACAAAAGAGTGTTTATTCAACAGAGCCAGATATTGAACATGGTACTTTTCAAAGATATGTAAACACTCATTGAGTTTTTTTTGGTTTATTATGCCAAATGTTGAATATGGTCACTGTTCAAAGATATGTAAACACAATGAGTTGTGAACAGAACCAGATATTGCACAATGAGTTGTTTTGTTTTGTAGTGCCAAATATTTTGTGGTCACATTTCAAAGCTATCTAAACACACAGTGATTGTTTGATTTTATAGCTTTCAAGATATGTAAACACACGGTGCATTGTTTTATTTTATATGCCAGATATTGCCGGGTCACTATTATGTAACAAATGAGTCAATTTCATGGTTCCCGATATTCAACATGATCACTGTTCGAAATACAAAACACACATTAAAATTTTTTTTTAGGTTTTTAGAGCACCAGATACTGAACAAGGTCACTTTTCAAAGCTACCTAAACACACACACTGAGTTAGTTTCAAAGTGAGGTCACTGCAGACAGAAATTGAAATAAATTTTAAGAATAATTCTGAGTGAGTCCGCCAAAATCAAGGAAAAACAGGTTACGAGACAAAACACGACGCGTTTGGACCTCTTAGATCTTCAGGCAAGATAAACAACGTTCAGCACAACGAACACGAAGAACGAGCCATCACTGATCTTGAACGCTCATTTTGCGCCGAAAGAAGATGATAAATGACTGCTCATTTTTGTTTTCGTTGTCCTGAACGTTGTTTCTCTTGCCTGAAGAAGACTTAAGAGGTCGAAACGCGTCGCATTTTGTCTTGTGACTTGTTTGTCCTTGTTTTTGGCGGACTCATTAATAATTACACAATGAGCTGTTTTACCTTATGTTATAGTGCCAAATATCGAGAAAAAAAAAAGTCACATATCAGCGGTATTTAAGCACATAATGAGTTCCTTTAATGGTTCTTCTAATGTCAGATATTGAATATGGTCACAGTTCACTCGTACTTAAACACTATGATTTTTTTTTCTTTTTTTTTTCTTTCTTTCTTTTTTTTTTTTTTTTTTTTTTTTGTCTGCCTGTTGTGCTTACCATCGAAAATGGTCACTGTTTAATGATACCTAAACACGGTGAGTCGTTGTCGTCTGCTCTGTAGGGTATAAAATCGAACAGTCACTGTTTAATGATACTGAAACGTACAATGAGTTCTTTTAGCTTGTCTTGTGGTACCAAATATTGAAAATGGTTACTTCTACAAGACACTTAAGCACACGATAAACTGTATTGGTCTGACCTGTAGCGCTTGACGTGAAAAATGGTCACAGTATCAATATGCTTAAAAACACACATTGAGCTGTTTTTCATAGTGCCAGATGTAAAAGTAACAGTGCTCAATGATACTTTAACACACAGTAAGCTTTGATTTAGACTGGCTCAAGCTGTTGGCAATGGACATTGGTCACAGCTCAGTGATATCTAAACTCAAACACACTAAAAGGTCTTCTTCTCTGATTGCTACTGCCCGCAATAGTCTGTAAATCACTGTTTCAAATTCCCAATCGATAGTGATGACTGATAATGAAACACTTCAATGAATAGCTACTTAATTGCAGAATTAATTCATTATGTTGCTCTTCTTTCTGCTCGTTTTTTTTTTTTACCTGAACTTAGGGCCAGCGAAGGAGCGTACAGGACGAAGGAGAAGTAGATTAACTGAAACAGAGAAAGGGGACTAACTGAAGTAAAGAAGAAGGCTATACCTGAAACAAAGAAGGGGACCAACTGAATCAGACGTGAAGGCTCACTGATTCAGAGAAGGGAAGTAACTGAGACAAGGTGAAGGCTCACTGAAAAAAAGAAGGGGACTAACTAACACGTAGGTAGATTAGCAGACACTAGAAATAATTTACTGAATTAGAGAATCAGAGCAACTGAAAATGAGAACGGATTGTCAAAAATCAACAATTATACCAACTGAAACCAAACCCCTCAAATTAACACCACATTTATTTCTTTAGGACCAGACTTGCGTTATTTTCTTGCAGGCACACACACACACACACACACACACACACACACTATCGAGAATTATGAAAGGAAACAGAGTACAGTGCTGTCACGTAGTCTGGGCTGACGCCAACGGATTGTATAAAAGAAAGAAAACAGAGTTCAGCCGTGTCATGAATCAGGCCGACGCCAGGGAATGTTGCACAAAGAAGCACAGTGCACGGCCCAGTCACACAGGTCTTGCACGCTCGCTGCGAGGTGGCAAAGCATAGGCGCCACAAAGAGATATCCGTCTCTTGAATGGCGTCGAGGTGAGAGATCGACATCGGACAGCGCAGATACCTTTCTGCCACTGTGGGCGGCTCTGGCCTGTGTCACAGAGGGACGGCTCCATGCCATGTGAGGTTGGATGACGGAGCGCTGCCTGACTGATATAGCCCTGGCCTGGTAAAACCAAGTTTTGGTTCTGCATGGTGGACACCTCCGCTGGTGGCTGGACTGTGGATCATGGGAATGAAATACTGCCGCACTCCAGGGACGTGCATCACGATCCTTCCTTGAGGCGGCACTGGACCACCACCACCTGAGCATGAAGAAGGCCGCCTAGGGACAGGCCATGGAAGGGGGAACAGGTGAGAATAACTGATGTTTACTGTCAGCTGGCAAATGCCACAGGGTGAGCACCATTTCGCATGGGAGAGAACCAATTGTGGGGACACCAGTTCAGCAGGAACGAAGAAGAGGACCTGGATTACGATCTGGGGTGAAAATCACAACTGATAGGACAACAAACCCTGTCTGAAACCAACCATAGGATTCCTGCGAGCGAGCAGAAACACTGCCACAGCAATACAGACTACGTGTCTGGGACAGTTTGTCCTAAAGGGCCCCTGGCCAGTAAACGTTAAACTCACCAATGAACAACAACCCTGCCATGCACTCTGGCTGACGCTAGAGGATCTCATGAATGGAAGTACGGAGTATAGTCACGTCACATAGTTCGGCTAACGCCAAGAGTTCTTATAAGAGGAAGCATAGAATAAAGATGTATCACGTATTCTGACTGAAGCCAAAAAAAAAAATACTTTGAGAAGTACAGAATATAGCCTTGTTACGTAATCTTAAACCAAAATGAATATAAATGACATGATCATGGTAACCTCACTTTCTTTATGATCTTCATGAAGTAAAAAAAAAAAAAAAAAAAGGTTAAAGACCCAACATTTCCTTTTCACACTTATGCTACCGGTAAGTTCGAGTAAATGCCCGATGATGACCTCGGAAAAGATTTCACTCGAAGGCTCGTAATGTTAGCCTCTAACCAATGAGGGATGCTCACTCATTCTGGCTCCGCGACTTAACATAAAACAGTTACTGCAGTCAATGCGTGAGGCTAGCTAGTAATGTCGTTGTTGTGTTGAATCAGAACAGATGTTATTTGGCATCACCGGAGTGACTTATCACTAGTGCTAGGTTTCCCACAGTGAGTGGCCTCACCCTGACGTATCATTGAATAGGATATTGCTGCGTAAATCTGCAGCTGAGACTCTTATGATCAGGACCACCCCCACAGACAACGGGCTTGAAGCACCTTTGTCCTAAACAGCCCAAGATGAATGAGATGAATGGGACATTTGTATCGCCATCCAACAGGGTAAAAATAATGTCAGTAAAGAGACGTGGAAAGTCTTATAATCTACACACAGACACACACACACACACACACACACACACACACACCACACACACACACACACACACACACACACACACACACAATCTGCGACAGCCTACGGAAAGGGAAGAAGACAATCTCTGTCAATAGAAACAAACACACGATCTGTCACTTGATAATCCTTTGTATAGCTCTGCAGTCTGGTCTTAGCTTGCAGCACCATTCGTAACGATCATCCCCTCTTGACAAAAACTATCTCCCAGTCCCCCCCGCACCCCCTCCCCCCCCTCCCCCTTCTTCCGCTGTACCCCATATAAATTATGCCTCCATCTCCCCCAAAATTCCTGAGTTGGGCTACAGACCCTGCATCCCAGCCTCCTCATCCAGTACTCTCCCCCCCCCCCCCCCCCTCCCCATTCTTCTCTTCCTCTGCCCCTCCCACACGTCTCACCCCCCCCCCCTCCCCCCAAAAGTGATGTCTTCTTGAAGCACCCACAGCCCACAGCTCCCTTTCCCCCAACCCCACTCTTCGCGCTAGCCATGGTTTCCCCCCCCCCCCCCCCCCACACACACACACGCGCACACACACACACACCACACACACACACACACACACACACACACACACACACACACACCACCCCCGCGCTTCCATGGCCCTCCTCAGTCCTTTCTTTGCCACATTGCCCCCCTCCTCATCCTTTCTGACTATCAGGAAGAAAAAGAAACACTGCTCTCTCCTTAACACGTCCATGCTTCTATTGGTGCTGTTGCCTGTGTCTTCGGTATACGAGACACAGCACGGCATTACCGTCTGTAGAATCACCAGAGCACTGCTGATGAGTCGAACAGGCGTGCCGAACCTCATTTGTAGATACTGCAACGTCAACACCAAAACAACACACGTGTAACTTGTGCTGAAAACAATATCAAGTATAAAAAAAGTTTTTTACATGGGATTAAAATCTCAAGCATAGAAACGAAAAGAATTAAGAAATGCATCGAGCGGTCAGAAACCTTTAATTACCTCAAAGAGGTGAGACACTTCTAGGAGGTCAACTGGATAAGAAAGTTTGTTCAACAATAGTGGTTCAAACAATCAGTCAAACGCTTAAGTCCTCAAACACAGTGGTGACTACAATACGAGTTTAAGTCGTCGATTAGAGGTTAGATATCTCAAACACAGGACTGGTAACAACATTAGTTCAAAGTCATAAGAGTGCAGATTAAACAGTCATTCAAAGGCTTAATACCTCGAATAAAGTAGTGATAGAAAAGCACCAGGGGGAAGGAGGGGGAGGGGAG
Source organism: Conus betulinus (assembly GCA_016801955.1). Classification (NCBI taxonomy): domain Eukaryota; kingdom Metazoa; phylum Mollusca; class Gastropoda; order Neogastropoda; family Conidae; genus Conus; species Conus betulinus. The sequence goes on along the minus strand of JADBJO010000217.1, from coordinate 276,927 downwards.
GGTGTTTCTTCTCTGAAGACTGTTGTCTCTGTTGTCTCTTCTCTGAAGACTGTCTACTGTCTCTGTTGTCTCTTCTCTGAAGACTATCTGCTGCCTCTGCCTAGAGTGTCTTCCTACTTCAAGCATAGGGGTCGTAAAAGTACTCGTTCAACTTCACAAGGTATCAGTTCAAGCACTGAAAGGTTTGATACTTCAAACACAGTGGTAATGAAAGTACCAGTCCAATTCCACAAGAGAACTTGTTCAAGCACGCACTCAGTCAGAGGCTTAGTACCTCAAACAGATAAAAGTACTCGTTGCACTTTGCAAGAACACTACTCGGAGCATGCAACCAGATGGCTTATACTTCAAACACAGAGGTGGTAAAATCAAAAGTTCAACTTTACAAGGCATTAGCTTTAAGAACTGAGAGACTCCTTACCTCAAACCAAATGTTGATAAAAGTACTAGTTCAGTTTTTTACAAGAGCACCCAGTCAGAGACTTATTAACATAAAACACAATGATGATGATAAAAAAGTACTATTTCAACTGTACACAATTTTTAACTCAGACACTATGAGGCTTACTACCTCAAACATAATGGTGACGAAAGTACTAGTTCCAGTTTACATGTTTCGAACCCTCGACCATTTAGAGACTTTACCTCGTACAACGTGGTGATCTTGAGGCGGAAGAAGAAGGGCGTGAAGACGTGGGCAGAGCCAGCCACAGCAATCACCATGCCCACCACACCAGCCACCAGTACATGGTGTGTACTGGTACACTCCGTAGGGTTGCCCAGCAAGGTCAAGGCCGACAGGTAGGTCACACTCAGGACATGGCCACGGGGAAAATGCCCATGGAGTGCCCTGCTACCAGAAAGGTGCTGGAGAGAGAGAGAGAGAGAGAGAGAGAGAGAGAGAGAGAGAGAGAGAGAGAGAGAGAGAGGAGGGTGGAGGTAACAACTGTGGAGTCACGTGCACCACGTATGCATGCATTCAAACATGGTACAGGTTGGAATACTCCGCCATTTAGAGACTTTACCTCGTATACATGTGAACGCGCGTGCAGATCCATATTCACCGTGAAGCTAACTGCTTTTGACGGATTTACTCTGCTTACTTGCCTTCCCCCACCTGTCTATTTCAAATACGTTCCTGTGTCGATTCCAAGTCCATTTCATCAGCTCAAAGCAAAATTCAGGGTGAAACAAAAAACCTTTTGTTTCGAGTCGATCAGCTGACATACATCCTGTATATAATCCTGCTGATCAGAGATGATATTGGTACGTTCTGTTGGGTGCCTTCACGCTGTGGAATCAGTTTGAATGCCAGAGGTGTGCTGCGCGCTTGACGTGTTCTCTCTCTCCTGTTCCCTCTGGAGAGTAGCAGAGCCAACTCATCGCAAGCAGTCCTCACGATACAATGGTGGTGTTGTTTGACGCACAGTGGATCCCCTTGGCTTTCTGATGACAAAACAAAGCTGTCCCAAGGTATCCCAAAGCCATTGTGGTCTCCTACTGGATCTCTGTGACCCACGGCCGTTCATCTTCTCTCCCGTTTCGATGTTCTCCACGACTCTGCTTGTACTGGAGAGGGGGATGATCAAATCTTAAACACACCATTCATTGATTCTGCGGTCCTCATTCAAATACTTTGATAACCAAAGCTGTTTTCATTTCCTGCTCGTTATCACCATCATTCTGAAAAGTTGTAACGATGCTGTCAAGTTTAGGGAGCGGGGGTATGGGAGAGATGGGGGTGTAGAGGAAGGGGGGGGGGGGCGTAATCCATGTGTCTTAAAGGGATCTTTCCATAGTACAATTCCGCAGGAAAGCTGATCTGTGTCATGCTTCGGAGAGGCAACGATTTGAATTTTTTTTTTTAAAGATCTGGACTGGATGTATGTCATTTAGAGCCGATAACGGATGTCAAACCAGACAGTTTTCCCATGACTAGACGATGAGTACACCATTGGGACCAATTAAAAGTCACTGCCTACCCATGGAAAAGTTTTCAAGCTCTGAACTGCGCCATCAGCTCAGCGCGAATCTCGCCCTTGGTCTTCTAGATGTATTCTCATTTCAGATGGCGGAAAGTCGCTGAATTCGGAAGGGATTTTTTTTTTTTTAACACTGCATTATAACATAAGGGGGGGGGGGGGGGGGGGGGGGGGGGGGGGGGGGAAGAAGGAGGGGGAGGGGGAACCTGCCGAAATTTGATCGTGTCCCAATGACAGTTCGCTCCATGTGACTCACAGCGTATGACAACATGGCGACACGAACCAAACGCGGGCAAGATGTATATCATGCTTGTGCTTGTCTTCTAAGAATGTAACAATGGTCTTCAAAAGTCGCTAGCAGTATAAACTTCTTGTGCCTGAACTGAACTGCTTCGTGCCATAAAATTATAATGTTTAAACGTCTCTACTGTTTTTGCTCAATGGGATTAATGTGGTGGGAAAGAACGATACCTTCCATTAGCTATGGAACAGCTGACATGGATAACAATTATGCTGTAAAGGATTATGCTGTAATGGCACAGACACTGAAATAGGGAGATGGTCACACAGGAAGGCAAACAGACACCTATACCTGGCAACATCAGACAGAGGGACAAACAAGCTAAAAGGCAGACAGGCAAGCAGGCAGGCCGACAGACAGACAGACAGAGCAGCTCACTCTGTGGTGACTTTCTTGCGGTCCTTGACGGCATAGAAGACTCCAATGAAAGCGCTCAGCACCAGCACAAGGGAGAACAGCACGTAGTCCACTGTGCCGAAAGTCCTTACCTCCCCTGTCTGGATGCTGTACCCTTCATCCCCTGCCATCTTTGCCTGGTCGAACTGTGCCGCTGTACACGCCTGTACTAACTATACAGATGCAGGCTTTACACACACACGCACATGCGCGCTTGCACACACACACACACACACACACACACACACACACACACACACACACACACACATGCACACAGGCACACAAATACGCGCGCGCGCGCGCCACACATCATGCACACGCATGCACGCAGGCAGGTACGTACGCACGCACGCGCCACACATACGCACAAGCATGCACAAGCACACGCGCGCGCGCACACACACACACACACACACACACACACACACACACACACACGAAGAATAGAAAATAAGTAAATAGATAAATGAATGAATAAATCAATAAACAGATAAACAAAATGAATGATGAAATAGTTAATTAAATAACGTCAATCTTGTTCCGAATTCAATGAGCTAAGTGATTGCTCCTTCTTCATTTCCGTTGTCCTGAGTGTTGTTTATCTTACCTGAAGAAGACCTCAGAGATCTATCGAAATGTGTCGTGTTTTGTCTTGGGTTTCATTTGTTCATGTTTGGCGGATACAGTACTTAAAGGTTGTTTTTTTTTTCTTCCTTTTTTTTTCGGTTTGTTCAGATCTCCTCCTCCTTTGCAACTTTGCAACTAAATACATAAATCATCAAAACCATGCGTCAAGCCGAGTATTATATAGACAGACACATCTGGCCTGTTCTCAGAATTTCTTCTTCAGTCTGAAAAAAAAACACCTTGATTTCCCTTCTTCTCTTTTTCAATACGCCCCTCAAGATCCATGCTACGTGGTTCCAGGCGCACAGATTCAAATGAAAGCATGGGACAGGGTTAGGAAGGCCGCCTGGCGCATACCTAGAGTCACGTGGAGCCCCTAGGCTGAACTCTGACGTCACGTGTGAGATACTAGTAGTATAGTACAGCGTTTTTCACCCCTTCGGAGTCTGGAACCCGATGATCGATCTTGCTAATCCCCAGCACAGTGTGAGTGATCGCGAAATAGGACATGATAGGTATAAAATCAATCGATGGTGAGCGTGATGTTGAATGAATCGTTAATCGATAAGAACCGACATGAAAAATATACATACAGACTATGACCAGTGAAGAAAAGTTAATACCTGTTATTAATAGGAGAGGCCAGGTAACGCTTGTTAAGAAGAAGAAGAAGAAGAAGAAGAAGAAAAAAGAAGAAGAAGAAGAAAAAGAAGAAGAAGGTAACGCACTTACGTTGGTAGGACGTATATATGCTCTAGAATAGGGATGATGCGTGTACACTCGTACATTAAGAGACTGGAATACCCTATCCGTAATACCCTATCCGTAACCTTCCTGACCTTAAGAAAAGGACAGACCAGGTAATCCTAGAAGACGATGATAAAGCAAGTATGTGTGTATGTATATATTAAGATGCTGGTTTACACATGGAAAAACCGTCTTTTTGTCTTAAAGCGATGATTATGTCTGTCTCTCCTTGAGATCCAAATACTACTACTACTAGTAATAAAGCAGCAAACACTCAACCCCTAACTATTTATTTATTTTTAGCTATGATATTATGGTCAATATTACATGACACTCTGAAACTTGTATACAAACACACTCTCAGGACAAAAACTGTCACGACGACCTTGGGCATGGTACATCAACCTCGCTCTTTTTCCTGACAATAAACACCAGAGAGAGAGAGAGAGAGAGAGAGAGAGAGAGAGAGAGAGAGAGGGGAGGGGAGGAGGGAGGAAGGGAGAGCGAGAGCGTTGTGACAAAATCTGTACCTTCCTTATAACCCGGTCGGTGAAAGAGTGACGGTAACAGATGTAAATGATCTAGTGTTAAATAAAGCTGTCTGTTTTTGGAACACTGCAATTCCACATTGTCTATTAAGAAGGTGAATGTAGTGGCTGCTGCAACAATTTACAACAGGTTAAAAAAAAAAAAAAAAAGAAAAAAAAAGGGACGTTACGTCTGCGGACGCGCCATCCGTGGATACATAAATCTTAGATTTTTTTTTTTAATATCCTTTTTTTTGCGGTGAATTCCGCATTACAATACATTTATTTGCGACAATCAACAAAAGAAACGAAAAAAGTCATAATGCTTTGTTGGGGATTTCTATTAGGGTACATTGCTACTGTTAGTTTATGGGGCCCACAGGGGGGGGGGGGGGTGTGTGGAGAGAGTTCTGAGTTCTGTCAGTAGGACATTGTAAAGACAGCGGCGAGGCACAGTGGTATTCTGATCCGGGGACAACAAAGGAATACGACAAGACAACACCCCCTCCAGCTCACGTGTCCACCTGCACTCGATGTCGGCACGACAGACCCTGTGATGGCACAGCCGGATGCACAGTCGTGGCCATTTTCTTTAGAGCCCAAGCTACGACCCATTTTTGGTCACCAAACAGTAATAGACAGCTCCTAGCTGGACTAAATTTATGTGTAAGGAGTATGATTTTTGATTGATGTTATCTTCATCATCCGCTATGTTGTGAAAAGCTCACTGGTTTTTTTTTTTTTTTTTTTTTTTTTTTTTTTTCCATAAAAACATGAATGGGTTAACTGAAAACTGTGTCTCTGCTCGAATTCAGTGATACGTTATCGTTTTTTTGTTTAACTGATTGATCGATGAACGATAATCTAATTAGAAACATTGTGTACGTAGTAAAATTATATGTTATTGTTAAATTGGGGGAAAAAAATCTATGAGCATATAACATAATCAAAATAAAAAGTTTATTGAAAATCTAGTCGATCTAAAACACTCTTTAAAGGGACAGTACAATGCTTAAGCATTGCTATAATATTTGTCAGCCATTACTTCCCTTTATATAAGGCAGCGTTGCATAGTAATTGCCAAGGGGCCACTATTGACACGCGGGGAAAAAAAAATCCGCGAAGTAAACTGTATTGCATTAAGGATGGACATCCTTATACAGTAATCCAACGATGTCAAAAGGATCTGAGTGTGCGTAGGTCTGCAATTTGATGTTTACCTGTGTTTACTTAAAATATACCCATACATACTGAAAAAAATGGCGTGTGTTTACTGAAAAAGACTGGTCGATGATGTTAGAATGACATTTGATATGATAAAGGTTTACCATTTAGTAAGCGTGTGCGTTTATTAAAATAGACTGATATATGATGTAAGCAATCTAAAATAGACAGGTACAAGGTGTTAAGTTCTCTTACGTTGAATCAACGTTTTAAAATATGACATAATTCTTTTCCTGCTGTATATAAGAGACACGGGAGTAGCGCTATTATTTTCAAAAAAAAAAAAAAAAGTTTATAAATAAAATGTTAAACATTCAATAAAACAAAATAATACTAACGCCGGCTTTTTTTTAATTGTTAGAGCCAAAGGATCAAAAGGAAAGCATACTTTGAAAACGAAAATTAAAAATTAAAAAAAATCTTAGGGCCTCTAGGATCATTGAAAAATTATAGTATTAAAAAAAATGTTAAATGATAAAATTCTTAAGGCAAAATAGGGAAAAAGACAATGATTTATGGTTACCATTTCATTTAAACAATGTTTCATTCAACTACTTGCAGTTCGCTAAAAACAAGTATCCTTGGTAACTTGTATTTCTAATGACATCTCTTGGTTTAAACCTACGTGATATAGTTACTGCTTAGTCATTCAGTTTCTGTTACAAGTGAATGCTGACCAACCTCTGGTCAATGTCCACAGGAAATCTTGAGCCATGACCATTAACAGTTTGGGCTACTTACCAAGCAGATCTTTTTTTTACGCTAATATATCACGCGTGAGCTGCTTGTTCTTATTCGCATTAGATTAGATTTTGGTTTGAACTAGGAAGCTATTCTTGTCACGTTAAGGTATCACGTGCGATTTGCTTATCGTCATTTTGTAACATGTACAAAAGGAAACAGTAATACATTTAAAAGATGCTTTTTCATTTTTAAAGAAATCATCAATTATTACATTAATATTTGATACAATCTGAATTCCCATCCCACTCTTCATGTTTTGTTCATACCTTACAGGATGGAACACGCTCCTTCGACATCCATCGGGGACTCTACAAAGCGCTACACATGCTTTGAATTTGCGGCTGTCTTCACCGAGCCAAGACATCGAAACCGACAACATGGAGAAAAAACACCAAAACAAAAACTTACATCAATACCAGATCTGTGAAAAAAAAAAGTTTTGCCTGTAAAGAGACTTTTCGCATACTAGAAACCATCCCAGTCCTAAACCTGTTAAAAGAAAAGTACCCTATGTACAGCGTAAGCCAGCTAGGTAAAAATCAGACAAGAAAGCTTGCCCTCCTATAAGAGAAGATATATGATTGCTCGTTCTTCGTTTTCATTGTCCCGAATGTTGTTTATCTTGCCTGAAGAAGACCAAAGAGGTCTGAACGCGTCGTGTTTTGCCTTTAATTTGAATCTTTTGTCTGGCGGAATAATTCTAATTTATCTTCTGAATTTGTTTCCATTTCCGCCTGCAGTCAACTCACTTTGAAACCAATTCGGATACAATCTATGCACGCTTTAGAGAGAGGGAAGTGAGGACAGATACAGGCAGAGAGAAAGGTCTTATGACATAGAGTAGGGGGAGAGTCAGATAGATGGACAGACAGACGGACAGACAGCCAGCCAGCGACAGCGGGTTGAGTCATAGCAAGTCTAGATATGTTAGACTGGTTTCATGGCAAACAGATATGTTGGAGACAATATTAGATTAAATTATCATCTTATGAATTATCTAAAGAGTAAAAAAAAAAACAACTTTCGGGTATGCTTATCTCTACAGACTTTGAAAAGGCGTTTGGTTCGCTCGATTTGCAATTCATGCTAAAAGTTTTGAAACCTTGTGGCTTTGGAAATAACATACTTCGCTAGATAATGACTTTTTACGCTAACATTAGGTCTACGATGATAGTAAATGGACAGAATTCGTCTTGGTTTTCAGTAGAGAGAGGATGTAGACAAGGTTATCCCATTTCCCCATATCTTTTTTATACTAACGGAAATCTTGGAAATTATGATAAAGAGAAAATAAAAACGTTAAGGAGTACGAGTTGATAATACTGAACTAAAGCTATCACAGTTTGCAAATGATACACAGTTGTTAAACCAAGGAGACAGAACATCATTTTGACCATTCAATGAAAATATTAGATATATTTCGTTAAGTGTTTGGATTGTTTATGAACATTGAAAGAACAGAAGTAGTCCGGTTAGGTAATAAAACCTTTTCCAAGGTCAAATATATCTCCCATTTAAAAATGGAATGGAATCCAAGGCAGTTTAAAGATATTTGGCGTATGGCTCACTCCTGACCTTGAACAACGTGAAGAGCTGAACTACAATGGCAGACTTAGAGAAATGAAAGCACTTTTCAGTGTGTGGATAAAGAGAAACATCACACCTCTAGGTAGAATAGCAGTATTGAAGTCACTGGTTTTATCAGAATCAACGTATCTATGGCTCTTGCTACCTAACCCACCAAGACGACCTTCAGAAGAAATGTTTTAAATTCATTTGGAAGGATGAAAATTATAGAATATCAAGGAAAAACACTGTGAAAAGCATAAAAAAAAAATGGGGGACTAGGAATACCTTCCCCAAGCATTTTGCAATGTCACTGAAGCTCACATAGTTTCAGTACCCATAAGTGAAATCTGCAATGAAAAACATGTCCTTTTTGTTAAGGAATTAAATAAACATGGATGTGCCCTGCCTTTCAAACGTACAAACTGTAATGCTTTTTGGAATGATGTTTTTTCAGGCATGCAATCTCTTTGCACAGAAAGTAAAAATCAGTCATCCGCTGATTTTCTTGCTGAAAACATTTTTTTACGATGAAAAATTTTAATTGATAAGAAAAACCGTTTATTTCAACACTGTGCTGTTAAAGGGGTACATCTTGTAGCAGATCTTGTTAATGCAACCGGGGCATCATCTATGAATAATTCATTATCTATGAATAATTCACTGATAAAATGAAAACCAATTTCATACACTTCCTCTGGTATATACGTGCAATTAAAAAGTAAAAAGAAACTTGTGGAAAGCGTGGCAGCAGAGAGTCCTCAGAAGAGAAGCTCCCTTCAAGCAAGTGTTTCGCCCTTATCTCCTGACACTCTTGGGGGGTTGGGCCACACCCGGTTCATGACTCCGGATGTCCCTCTGCTGCCCCCCCTTTTTCCCCATCTTGGGACGAGCCATGGCTGGGATTCGAACCCATGACCCTCTGGACAAGCTCATTTTGCACTTAATGACTCGCACTCTAACCACTGAGCCACTGGGGCACCTGATATTTGTAGGGAAATGTAAGCCTTATGAAGTTCACTTTTGTTCCTCCTTGACCAGATCCAGCTTGAACCCCTCTCTGCCGCTTCTGCCATTGCTTTCAGGGCTCTGGTTTTTTTTTTTTTTCCCTGCAACTGAGAGCTGTTTCATGAGGCTGTTTGCCTCAGTGGAAATCTTGGCAATTATGATAAGAGAAAATAAAAAACGTTAAAAGATTACGAGCTGATAAACTGACTGAACTAAAAAAAAAAAACATTCATAAGTAGCAATAAATCCAAAGATATGCCCCAAGCTCTAAACATTGTTTTCAGCATGGCGAAGGGAACAAGGACTTACTATGACACCCTAATTGCTGATGACATACGTCCAAAATGTTGTATGAAATGGAACTTTGAAACATCAGACGATTTGAATGGGACAAATATTTTCTACCAAGCGCAGAAAATTAAGGACATCAAACTGAAATGGTATCGGCTCAGAGTAACTCACAGAATAATTGCACCAAATATTATCCCTGAAAAAAAAATGCTTGTTGTGAACAGTAACAAATGCGCTTTTTGCAAATCTGAAAGGGAAACAATTGCGCTCTTGCTTTTTTTTTTCGTGTGACATAACGGTTTTTCTGGAAATGACTTTACAATTTTTTTAAATGATCGTTGTAATGGCGTAGGTCATTTCCCACCGTCTAGAAAACTTGTTTTCTTTGGATTTGATTCAAATTTACAAACGGATGACGTGACTGGCTACTTGACAGTGTGTGCCGAATTCTTTTTGTACAAGAGCAGAATTGAGAAGACTGATCCTTTATTTTCAGTCTTCAGAAAATTTATGTAATAGTGGTTTAAAACAGATAGATATATTGCAAAAAAAAAAAAAAAAATGCAGTACGGAGATTTGGGATTACAATGGAGTTATTATAGACAACTGATTGACGACCAGTAACATATCTGATTAAGATCCCAGTTTGGACTAGACCGATTCTGGATCGGACTGGTCCAGACTAGAATCTCTAATACGGCCCAGGCCATATTGAGATTCTAGTTTGGACTAACAGCCACTCAAAACTGGAATTCAGTCCATATTGGAATTCGAGTTTGGACTAGCCCAAACTGGAATTGTGTCTGCTGGATATGATGGAATTGTGTTATTGTGTCATATGGATTCAAATGACACAGTTGTTTGCAGTATGCAGTCAGTCCGAAGAAGCAGCAGCAGCGCGCGCGCGCACATACACATACGCGCGCGCGCGCGCACACACACACATTTGCCACACACAAACACAGCACACACAGACACTCAAACACATTTATGTCGATCTGTTTATATTGTTTAGTATCAAAAACTACACCTTTGATTCAATTTTGTAAAATAACCATTCGTTGAAATACAACATTCGTTTAAAAATACACCATTCGTTAAAACACATATCGCCTTTTTCCACGTGTATGATTCCCTTGTGTGCCAGAGTTTTTGCACTTCACATTTTTGGAATGGCATTTAGTGCCGCACGGGATTCCTGCTGCCTTGCAGGAGCATTTTTTCGCTTTTGCAATTCCCTGAGCAAGGACACCCTGTCCTTACAGTCGCTCGGCTCTGCCGTTTGGTCGAGGCTCTTGAAGCCTGTATCAGTGTTACTTCTGAAAGGCATCTTGGATCGACTGCATCCAGATCTAGGAGAACTATAGTGTTCATGTCGACCAATTCTTCCCCCCGAAACCAACCTTGATGATACCAGCAGGGCAGCAGACTCTATACAAGACACTTTCTTCCTGCATCTTTGACTCTAGCACTTTGCACGTCACCAACCGCACATCGGAGTTTGTACGGTCAGCACCATGGATCTTCAGTCCAACCGTGTCACCCTCTGAGAACGATTTTGTCACAGCCTGAACTTGTCTTGGTAGCGTGAGTCCTGACGCCCAGCAGCTTTCAAGTATTGTCTTCTTGCGGCCAGCCGCTTCCCCCTGTGAACTGTAGAGGTTTCATTTTCTACAACCGCACTTCTTTTCCACAGAACAAACTGTCCTAACTCATGCTTCGTCCATAGGATTTGCCTCTGTTGGTACATGTGTTGAATCAAAAACCTTGTCAACTAAAATAACAACAGAATCTTCGTCCACTTCCACACCATGTACAAATCTCTGATTAACAATTTCTGTCCCTTCACCAACAATCACTTTGTCACTTAAAAGGAGGTACTCTCTTCCTCCTTTCTGCACTTCATATTTGTTTTCAGCAGGTGAGTGGATTTGTCCAGGCCCGGGACTTGAAGAACCTGACGCTGTAGGGTCTAACATCTACCTCAGATTGTTGTCTTGAAGATGCGTCACCAGCAGCTTGATGAACTAAAGCAATGGTGACGGCACATTGACATTCTGAATGTTCATCTGCATCAACCTGGGATGTTGATGGGCCATCATCATCAAAACGATTCTCAGACGTCACAACTGCACCACCAGCTGGCTGAGTAACGGATGTAATTTCAGTGTCAATCGACAAATTGACGTCGTCACCACTGGGCACTAATTGCTCGACTGACTAGTTGTCACTTTCTGGCACTGACTGTTTCACTGACTCCAAAGATTGCATGATAGCCTCAGGTAACTGTTCCTCATTAACAGTACCCTGTTCAGCCAGTTCTTCCAAAACAGCAAAATCAAACCTGGGCTTCTGGCCGAAAACCAGTTCGTATGGTGTCGTCTTAGTCGCACTGGAAACTGATGCGTTGATGGAGTGTATGACGAATTTCAACCCTTTGCTCCACACAGGACCATTCATGTCCATGCACTTGCCAAGTTTGGTCTGCAGGTCTCCATTGCCCTCTCAACACAGCCTGAAAGCACGAAAAAAAGGCGACTTGCTAAGAGAGTGAGAGAGAGTGAGAGACAGAAAAGGGGGAAGGAAGAGAGAAAGAGTTACACACACACACACACACACACACACACACACACACACACACACACACACACACACACACACACACACACGGGGAGGGGGAGGCAGAGAGACTTAGACACACTCACGCACACACACACGCGCGCACAGAGAGAGAGAGAGAGAGAGAGAGAGAGAGAGAGAGAGAGAGAGATAGAGAGAGAGAGAGGGAGAGAGACGGTGTGTGTGAGAGAGGGGGGGGGGGGGGGGGGGCCAGAGAGAGACTTGGACACACACACATACACTCCCCCCCACCACCACAGAGAGACAGAGAGAGAGAGAGAGTGTGTGTGTGTGTGTGCGTGTGAGTGTGTGCGTGAGAGAGAGAGAGAGACAGACAGACAGACAGACAGACAGACAGACAGACAGACAGAGAGACAGAGAGACAGACAGACAGACAGAGACAGACAGACAGACAGAGACAGACAGACAGACAGAGACAGACAGAGAGACAGAGACAGAGAGAGAGAGACAGACAGACAGACAGACAGACAGACAGAGACAGCGCGCTGATCTATCTTACCCTGACTTTCCGAATGTCTTGGGCGTCCGTGGATGACGACAGTGCCAGGCCAAAGTTCACAAACCTCCTTGATAACGCTTGCGGTAAAGTCGCGGCCGTTGTCGCTCTGTAGAATTCGGGGTGGTCCAACGATTGAAAACTGTTCCAGCAGGTGTCTTGCAACTTTTGCTGCAGACTTGGAAACGAGGGGATAACCCCAACTGAACTTAGAACAGCAGTCTCTGCAGTGCAATATCCACTTGAAATACTGGTCTGGAAGACTACGAAAGTCGATCAGATCAATTTGCACACGGTGCAGAAATGTCAAATTTATCATTGGTTTCTCTGATGGCAAAGGCTTCACAACTTTGTCGCTGGCCACAGCTCACACACGTCTTCAAGAACACGTCTACAGCTCGACGCGTTATTCCAGCGTAGTTTCCACTGACTTCGGCCCATGTTTTATCACGGCCTGCATGTCCGACGCATTCAGGGTACCGCAACATTGTGTGGAACAACTCCTCTCTTGTCACCAGAGGACAATTCTGACTTTGGGAGAACACAATGTCCCGATTTCCCAACAACTTCGAGCTTGTAGTTTTTTGTGCCCAGTATTTAAACTTGGGCCCATCGTCACATTTGACAAGCTTCTCAAGTTTCAGTACAGACACAATCTTGCGATATTTTGTGTTTTTGGGAAACGCAAAATGTGTCCCGTTTCCGTTGATCTAGCGTTCGGATAATTTTGATCTCTTCATAAAATCGTTCTTTTTGCACAGAATCCCTCGTCACCACTGGCAGTCAAACTGTTTCAAACGGACTGACTGATGCTGAGTGTTGCGGCAGTGTTGCTTTGTATATTGTTCACCAGACATATTAGTGGTATTCATGTTATATATATATACATATATATATATATATTATGAGGTAGATTTAAAAGCAAGCTTAAAATTTACTGTCGTTGGTTTTTATTACCATCTCTCTCTCTCTCTCTCTCTTATATATAATGCTGAACAATTAAGTAGTGGGGGGAAAACAAGTGCAGGTAAACAATTCTTCCATCATTATAGTAATGACTTTGCAAAGATTTGAAATGAGAGAGAATAGAAAAAAAAATTGAAGATGAAGTAAATGGGAAAATATATCATAAATATGAAAACCCTTCACTAGCTGCATGAGGAAACTATCGCAATCCCTCTCGAAAGCAGATCTATATGTATTGCCTGCTCCGAGGCCTTTCGTCCGCTGGATCGGACTCATCAGGGAGACACGGCTGATTGTGTCTGTGTTCTTGGCGTCAGATAGAGACACACCACAGTCCATAATTCTGTGGTGTTCCGACCGCCAAGGGTTCGAAAAAGAATCCAGCAGCACCCCCAAAGCAGCCAGTGAAAGGTAGTAGAATTAAACAAAAAACGAAAGTGTGGAGAGGAAAAAGTTGTTGAAAACTAAAAACATTACGCAAACAGTATATATATATAGGTATGGGGGGGTCGGTGTTGTCGTGTTTTTTTTTTATACGTGTTCGCTGTCTGCCATCACGTGCGGTCAGTGTTTTTCATGTGTTTTGATTTCTGCTCCCTGATAGGAACTTCCATTTGTGTCTGCAATTGTTAACCATTTCTATCCTAGTGTTTAGGGTTGCTAATTTTGGTTTGCATAGGATCATATATTTTTTCTGTTAGGCATAAATTACATCTTTTTGAAATGTTATTGTATATGATGCAGCTCTTTTTAAGATTTTCCAGGATATGTTGTAGTCTATTTTTTTTATCTTTGAGTTTCCAAATATATTTACTCAATTCTGTTTGATTTTGCATATCTAGTTTTAAAAACTGGTTTTCAGTGATGCCTATATATGTGTTTCTTCAGTGTTCTCTGATTTTACAGTGG
>JADBJO010000217.1:255000-257500 GCA_016801955.1 Conus betulinus | reverse complement strand
GGGGGGGGGGGGATGAGGGGGGGGGGGGGGGGGGGGGGGGGGGGGGGGGGGGGGGGATGGGGGGGGATAGGGGGGGGGGATAGAACGGGGGGGGGGTGGGGGGGGGGGGGGAGGGAAGGGGGGGGGGGGGGGGGGGGGGGGGGGGGGGGGATAGAAAAATAAAGCACAAATGGAGGGGAGAAAATGCATAATGATAGGCCCAGTGGATAATAAATAATTATTCTAGCCGAACCGTGAGTGCGTGAGTGAGTGAGAGAGAGAGAGAGAGAGCGAGGAGAGAGAGAGAGAGGAGAGTCAAATAAGAATATAAGCATATCGATAGAATGACAATAGGGCAGGAGGAGGTAGAAACACACACACACACACACACACACACACACACACAACACACACACACACACACACACACACAACACCACGGATACACATACACGCGCGCCGCGCTCGCACTCACAAAGGACATTCCTGCCTAAACAAAAACTAACATACATGTGAGATTCGAGAGAGAGATAGGACGAGAGAGAGACAGGACAGGACAGACAGACAGACAGACAGAGACAGTTGAGACAGACGAGGAGAGGAGAGAGACGACAGAGAGAGAGGAGAGGACAGTTAGAGAGAAAGTGATAAGAGCGTATGTGCTTACATTACAAACGTCTATGCAGTCAATCAGATCTGTTGCACAAAGACATAAACCAGTTGTAGTTTTAACATTTTAAAAGGACCATAGCCGAGACCAAAACAAGCCCGCGATTTAAGAACCAGACAGGTATTAATGTCTCATACTGCAGACCAAGGTGAAAAAAAAAAAAAGACCGAAACCCAAGTGAATTCAAGTGTTTCTCAATGATCATCCATCACAGTCTGGAAAACGTTTCACACACAGTGGTGGTGGTGATGATATGATGATGAGGATGATGATGATGATGATGATGATGATGATGATGATTGATGATGATGAAAAAACCCTGAAAAAAAAACGTTTATACACCGTGGTGGTGGTGGTGGTTTGGTGGTGATAATGATGATGATAAATGATGATGATGATGATGATGATGATGATTGAAACGTCCGTTGATACACCTGTGGGGGTGGTGTGGTGGTGATGGTGGTGGTGATGATGATAATTGATAATGATGATGATGATGGTGTTGATGCATGATGGTGATAATGATTTTTGTGAGGATGATGGTGATCACGATGTGATGTTCATAAGTGGCGATGGTGGGGGATGATGATTGGTGATTAATGATTGTGACGATTGAAAATGGTGGTGCTGCTGGTGATAAATGAGTGGGATGATTGAATGATATAATAGTGATACACTGGATGATAATGATGATGATGAAGTGGTGCTGATGCTGATGATGATGATGGTGGTAGGTGGTGGTGGTGGTGGTGGTGGCCCCGACGTGTGGTGATGATGGTGATGGTGATGATGGTGATAAGGATTGTGTGAATGATGAAGATCGTTGAATGGTTGCTGATAGTTAGTGATAAATGGTGATGATGATGGTGTGATGATGCTTGCTGCTGCTGCTGCTGATGATGTGTTGACGATGATGATGAGAAGATGATGATGATGATGATGATGATGATTGATGATGATGAGTGATGTTGATGACTTAAGGATACGACCATCTTCTCAGTCGTTAACATCACCATATCATTGTCGTGCAAATTTTTGAGCTTCCTCTGTGTGGTGTGTGTGTGTGTGTGCCTGTGTGGTGTGTGTGGTTGTTGTGTGTGTGGTGTTGTGTTGTGTGCGTGTAGTTGCGCGCGCGCGCGCGCTCGTGGCGTGCGTGGCGTGCGTCGCTGTGGTCTGTTGTGTTCCATGTGTTGTGTGGTGTTGTGAGTGTGTGGTGTGAAAGTATGTGTCCGCCGGTATGTGCAAAGTGTAGGCCACGTCCAGTGTGTGTGAGGTGTGCGTGTGTGTGGTGTGTGTGTATGTGTGTTTGTGCTGTGTGTGTGTGCGTGTGTGCGTGCATAGCGCATGGCGTGCGTGCGTAAGTGTGTGTGTGTGTGTGCGCGCGCGGCATGCGCACACACAACACAGACATTTCAGATCCCAGAGAGAGAGATGAAGAGTGAGGAGAGAGAGAGGAGGATGAGAGGAGACGAGAGAGGAGGAAGGAAGTAAATGAGTGTAGGCATTATTAGGCCTTGGCCCCAATGAGGGGGTGTGTTACAGGGATACAACATTGAGTTTCAAAAGAGGAAAAAAAAGGAAAAAAAAAGAGAGCAGAAGCAGTCCATAAGCGAATAACAGTCATGGGACAAATCATAAGATTATACGTTCAGAAAAGGATCGTAACACTTTGATAGGAACAATGTCACATTCAATGAAACAGCTATTAGAGAGAGAGAGATCCGAGAGAGAGAGAGGGAGAGCTGAGAGAGAGGAGGGGAGTAGAGAGAGAGAGAGAGAGAGACGTACCATGACAAAGAAAAGGATAGAGATCTCTTACTGAAAAAAACTATGCAAACATAAATATAGTTG
>JADBJO010000217.1:247500-250000 GCA_016801955.1 Conus betulinus | reverse complement strand
GTCTTTGCAGTTATGGGTTTTCGTTTGTTTGGTTAGAACAGAGTGTTGGGTGTGTTAAAAACATTTTTGGCTTGTTTTAAGCAGAGAATAATTGATTGTAACTTGTAAGACTGGAATATTCATATTAAAAACAGTGAGAGATTTTCTTTGTTTTGATTTCTAAAGTCAAATCGGGTAATGGAAGCGGAACCTTATCAGTCGGTGAATATTAATAGTTTTGTCAGATCTGCATTAACTAAGTTTAGATTCGGTGTATCTGATATTGCTGTACACAGGCAACGTTACAATGTTCATACAGATTTAGATGTTTTATGTCCATTGCGCAAGTCTGCTCCAGACAACGAACTTCATTTTCTATTTGTTTGCCCTTTGTTTACAGATTTAAAACAAAAAATATATTCCTTTGAAATATTATCGACGTCCATCATTTTTTAGGCTTGTCTTGTTTTTGTCGTCACGAAATGAGAATGTTGTTGGTGATCTAGCTTCATATTTGTATAAATCCTCTTTCTCCAGCTGGTTCCAAGTCATCCCCATGTTCCTGATGTCTGCTTCCAGGTCCCTGCGCCAGGTGTTCCTTGGCCGACCTCTTTTTCGTTTTCCTTGGGGGTTCCATGTTAGGGGCTTGTCTGGTGATGTTGCTTGCAGGCTTCCGCAGCGTATGTCCAATAGCCCCAACGTCGTTTCTTGATTTCCTGTTCTGCGGGCAGCTGGTTTGTTCTCTCCCCCAGAGCTCGTTGTTGTTGATGGTGTCTGGCCATAGGATGCGGAGAATCTTGCGCAGGCAGTTGTTGATGAACACCTGCACTTTCTTGGTGGTGGCAACTGTAGTTCTCCAGGTTTCCGCTCCGTACAATAGAACTGCTTCTGATGTTGGTGTTGAAGAGCCTGACTTTGTGTTGACTGACAGTTCCTTGGAGCTCCAGATGTTCCGTAGCTGTACGAACGCTGCCCTGGCCTTTCCGATCCTTGCTCTGACGTCGGCGTCTGTGCCCCCCTGCTTGTCGATGACACTGCCCAGGTAGGTAAAGGCTTTTACTTCCTCTAGCATCTCGCTGTCCAGCATGATCGAGTTGGAGTGTGCGAAAGTAGTGCCCGGTCGTCGGCGAAGTCCCAATCGTCAAGCTGCGTCCAGGGTGTCCACTGGATCCCATGTCTTCTCTGAGCTGTTGAGGTCTTCATGATCCAGTCGATTGCAAGTAGAAATAGAAAAGGTTAAAGCAGGCAACCTTGTCTGACACCAGTCCTCACTTCGAAAGCTTTTCGTGAGCTGTCCTCCATGGATGACTCTACAGGTCAGAGCCTCGTATGAGTTTCTGATGATGGTGGTGATCTTGGCCTGCACACCGTAATGTCGGAGAAGTTTCCCACAGGGTCTCGGTCTACAGGTTCAAAAAGGCTTTCTCGTAGTCGATAAAGTTGACATACAGGATGAGTTCCACTCGTTTGATTGCTCAACAATGATGTGAAGCGTTGCGATCTGGTCTGTGCAGGATCGATCCTTGCGAAAGCCAGCCTGCTGGTCGCGGAGTTAAACATCAACAAGATCCTTTAACCTGTTCAAAATGATCTTGAAAACTTTTCCTGGTACTGACAGCAGCGTGATTCCTCTGTAGTTCGCGCAGTTGCTAAGGTCGCCTTTCTTTGGAATCTTGATAAGGTATCCCTCCTTCCAGTCTGCTGGCACTTGCTCCTCTTCCCAGATCTTCTTGAAGAGAGGCCAGTGCATCTCTACTGTGGTCTCTATGTCTGTCTTCAGCGCCTCTGCGGGGATGTTGTCAGGTCCTGTCGCCTTTCCGTTCTTCAACTGTTTTATGTCCTTCCCAATTTCTTCTTTGGCTGCTGCCCCATAGTCTATGAGCAGGTCTGAGTCAGCCTCCTCGATATCTGGAGGGTTCTCTGGCGATGGTCTGCTCAAGAGCTCCTCGAAGTGCTCAACCCATCTGTTCTTCTGCTGCTCTTCTCCTGTAAGTTGTCTTCCCTCTCTGTCTTTTATTGGTCGTTCTGGGCTCCCTGTACTTTCCTGCCAGCTTCTTGGTGGTATCGTACAATCCTTTCATGTTTCCCTGTTTAGCTGCTTGTTCGGCTCTGTTGCTAGGTATCTACATATTCCTCTTGTCTGTTCTAATGCTCCTCTTTGCTTGTCTGTATGCTTTTTGCTTCAGTGCGTTCTGCTTGTGTTTGCTTCAGTGTGTTCTGCTTGTGCTTTGGTCTTTTCTGCTCTTGTTCAGCTGTTGTTGATTGCCACTTTCTTCTCTTTCCTCTGTTGGATCTTGCATAGGCAGTCTGCCAAGATCCATTCCTTGCGTTGGTGCTTATTGTGGCCAAGCACTTCCTGGCATGTTGATGTTACTACCTCCTTGATCTCCTCCACTTGTCCTCTAGTGTACCGTCTTCCTCTTCCAGTAGTTCTTGCAGTACTTGAAACTTGTTGCCTAGAGTTGTTCTAAATTCTTGGATCTTGTTAGTATCTCTCAGGAGAGCTGTGTTGTACTTGTGT
>JADBJO010000217.1:190000-240000 GCA_016801955.1 Conus betulinus | reverse complement strand
CGGAAGCTTGAAGGACTTCATCTTATCATGAAGAGGCTGAAAGTGATTACACACACACACACACACACACACACACACACACACACACACACACACACACACACAAACGCGCGCGCGCTTGTTAGGAGGAGCGTGCGAGAAGGCGGTGGGGTAAGGGAGGGGGTGTTAATGACCAATTTGTCGCCCCTGCCCAATTTCGCCCAGCGACAGATAGGTCTTCAAACCAGGACCAATTTGTCGCCCGGCGACAGATTGGGCCTGGGCGTTGCATATTTTGACGGGATAGACCTTATAGGGAAGATATCATGATTGAAGGGGGAATATTTGAGCGGATAGAAAAACACAGCGTCACTTTTGAAGTTGGAGTGTTTCTGCTCCTGAGGCGGGTAATAAAGAATCGCGGTCCCTGTAACTCCAGGGGGGGCCAAGCTCTTCTAATGTGGTGTGAGGGTTTATTGTACCAATTCTTTTTGTGACAGTCACTTCTGGCAGGCACCTCTCACACGCGTTTTTCTTAGTCTAGAAAAAAAAAAAACAGAAATAAAAACACATGAAAACACTGAGAGTCTGTATTCATATTGAGATAGCATGAGAATTGGCACCATGCCTCTGCTTCCCCCTTTCCCCTACCCACCCAATATCCACGCTCTCTCTCTCTCTCTCTCTCTCTCTCTCTCTCTCTCTCTCTCTCTCTCTCTCCTCTCTCTCTCTCTCTCTCTCTCTCTCTCGTCCTTTTGGTTCCTAGTAATGCCAATGCTGCAACAAAGCCCAGTTCATTGAAATTCCTTGGGACTACTCCTTGACTTGCTCAGTTAATTTCAATTTGTTAGGTTTATTTTGAGTGTGTTTTACATTGGGCAAAAATTTAAATTAACTCAACACGCGGATAATTTTAAATTCGGATTATTAAAAGTCCAAAGGTGGTTCAAAGGCTCTTTCAATTAACGGGTTTTACTGTACATGGTCAGTTCAGTGGTGTTCGTGATCTCTTTGACACAGAATCTACACAACTTATTTTGACCTACATTGTATTAAGAGATGTACACATTAAAAATATATATTGATAGATACTGCATCAAAGTAAACACAGGTCATCTACGTCATGAAAGGTAGAAACAAAAATGCTCATCACACAATAATATGCAATCAAATAGAGAAAACATGGAATTTAAATCACAATGAAAACTGGTCATTCTTGCTGATTACCGGTCATCTGCGTTGTAAGGAACTGAGAAACGTCCATACTACAACAATATTCTGTCTGTCAAACATTTTTTTTTAATGTGGAATTGGCATCAAACTGATCACTGGTCATTGTCACTGTCTACTGCAACAACACTGTGTCTTTCAAATATTTGGTTTTAAATATGGAATTGGCATCAAACTGATCACTGGTCATTGTCACTGACCACTGGTTTTCTAAATTGCAAGAAGCACAGAATTATTCACATAATAAACAGTAAGCAATTACGTTTTCCAAACTGGTCACTGGTCATTGCTGCTAACCACTAGACATACGACGTTGTAAGAAGCATATACACCCTATAACACATCAACACAAAATGAGATCGTGAAAATACGAAATTGACATAAAACTGACCACCAGTCTTTCTTGCAGACCATTGGTCTTCTACATTAAAAAGAAAGCATTAAACATATCAACATGGAGTGAACTCAGGAAAACATTAGATTTACATGAAACTGACCACTGGTCAATTTTGTTGACCACCAGACATCTATATTGTAAACTGTACAGAAGCGTTTATAACACACCAATATGCAGTGAAATAGTGAAAACGTGAAATTTTCATGAAGCTGACCCCTGGTTTTGGCACTGACCAGAAGTTATCTAGGTTGTGAATATTATCAAATTACCGTTAGAGCATACGCAGCCTAAGTAGTGAACATTTGGATTTTACAATAAACTGAACTACTTCATGGTCACCCCCATTCGATAAGGAGAGTATTGGACAGGTAACGTTTATGGTCAATGTTTAATACCATGTCAATGTAAACTTACCAAAATAACATAAGCAACATTTTTTTGTGTGTTTTGCCTACTTTCCAGCGTGACTTATATTATTTTGATTTGATAACTAGTTGATTTAGCTACTTGACACTTGCATGTTTGATTTTTCTGATCGATTATGCACGCTGAAGATTTCTCAATGTGACCATTCAATAGAAAAACAACATTAAACTCCTGTCTCATTCCATCACTTTTTTTTTATTAGATTTTATTACCATTTGGCTCTTAGTTTGATGTTAAGGAAAGACAAGAAACTAATAACGAAATTGAAAATAAATTAATAAATAAAAATATGGGGCACTTCCCACACTTTCTGTCACAATCATAGAAAGTGTGGGGGCGCCCTCATACTTTCTCACATGGGAGAAAGTGCGAAAGGGGAAGGACCACACTTTCTCTCAATCCCGCACTTTCTTCTTAAGTGAGAGAAAGTGAGCCCCACACTTTCTCCTAAAGTGAGAGAAAGTGTGGGAACGAGAGAAACTGTGGCCCACATCAACTTATTGAGAGCAAGGTGACTGGCGACAAATTGGCCAAGGGGCGACAGATTGGACAGTGAAGTGCGACCCAATCTGTCGCCAAAAAAATAAACTTAGAATGGGCGACAGATTAGTCCTGGTGGTCTTGAGGTCCAGTCTGTTGCCTGGGCGACAAATTGGTCCTGATGTTGAGGCCCAATCTATCGCAGGGCGACAAACTGGGCAGGGGCGACAGATTGGTCGTTAACAAGGGGGACCCAACACAACCAAAATTAGAGTAGCGTAGCCTTTAAAAGGCTGTTCACTGCGATTGGCAGGTTTTCTGCGTTTTTTCGATTGAGGAAGGTTTTAAATAAACCGAAAATGTGCAATAACACAGTGTTGGTTGTTTTTAATATTCAAAATGAGCATAGTTGTCCGCTGGGGCAGCTAGAAAGCACACAAGCTGCCACTTTAGAAACGACGGTCCGTAAATGAAGTGCAGGGAGCGGGTGTTAAATCATTTTGCTGTCACAACAACAAAAGAGAGTTTAAATTCGGTTGATCTGTTTTAGCTGTGTTCTGGAAATCTCTCTCTCTCTCTCTCTCTCTCTCTCTCTCTCTCTCTCTCTCTCTCTCTCTCTCTCTCTCACACACACACACACACACACACACACACACACACACACACACACACACACACACACACACACCGCGCGCGCGCACGCACGCACACATGCAGGCACGTATGCACGCACGCGCGCGCGCACACACACATGCACACACGCACACATGCACACTTGTACGCGTACGCCAAATGCACGCATGCATTTTACACAAAGAGAGTGAGTGTGTGAGAGACAGACAGACAGACAGACAGACAGACAGGCAGAGACAGAGAGAGAAATTCATTTATAGGCCATGGGTCCTTGCGAACTGGTAATGAACCAGAAAACGTGTAGAATTAACACGAAAAAGGGTGAGAGAAAGAAAAAAAAACAAAAAACACCTACATTGATTATAAGGAAAACAACGGAAAGAACAATGAATGTGTGATTGCACGGCGTTGCGACGTCACAATTTCTCTCAACTTTAGAGCTTTGTGTAAAAACTGAGACAAACTCCACACATCATTATGCTTGCAGATGACATTGATATATGGAGTTTAAATAAACATGGTTCTCAATATTTTTTTTTTCTTTTTTTTTTTTAATGCAGTATGAAACAAACTGATCTAAACTGGTGATACCATAATTGCATTCATAAAAAATGCACGCTTAAAGTAACACATTTGTACACAAGCAAACATCCTTACATCATTATCTATCACTGTACATCATCAAGAATATACTGGTAAAGGTACCACTTTTTAAAGAATATGCAAGCTTCATTTTTTTTTGAAAAGATGTATTTTTCAACTATATGATTGTGTTTCAAATTTCACAAAAAGTGTATTACATTTGGTTTGATCTTGTGTATCCTGCATTTGTAAATGAAGTATTTTGCGGATAGATTAATCCGATCAAAAGTGTCGTCTGTTTTTGTTTTTGGTCATCATTTCCAAACAAAACAAGTTCTACGTTGAATTTTAACTGAAAACATGTTCGCACTTCTCTCTTAAAATCTTCTCCAGGCCCCTCCAAAAACATTGTGAAACATCAAAGAACCATAAATAATGTCTGGCTGAATCTTTATCATTTCTACAAAAAGTGCATTTGCCACAATTTGTAATTCTCATTTTCTTCAAAATATTGTTGTTTTAACTAAAATACTGTAACACAATTTAATTTGGAACCACCTTAATCTGATTTCATATATTTGTTTTATTTGTTTTAGTGTTCTATCCAGTTCCCATTAATATTTAGTATTTGCTCCCATTTTGCAAAAGCATTTATATCATATGTAATGATTGGCTCTAGTAAAACATCATTGAAAGTTTTTTTTTTTTTTTAACATTTTTTAACATTTGCTATCATTTTTGGGCGTTTGTTCTTTCATTGCATTTGCTATCTTTTATTTTGATATTCTTTGCAGCAAGGACGCTTTTAACTGATTGAACACAACTGATGTATTCTAAATAGTTTACACTGATAGTATACTTTTCACAGAAAGCTTTTATAACTTATAAAGCATCCCTTTTCACCAGCCACATCTCTTACTAGGAATATGTTTTTGTGTGTCCATTTTCTAAAGAAAAATGTACTATTATAAATTCTAAACTTGTCGTTGTCAAACAAGGGTTCTGCTAATACTTCTTGTGCTTTTCTTTTACAGACACGTGTTTGCAGAAATTCCCATAAGCTGTGAACACATCCTTCCAAAATTTGATACAATTATTTTTAAGTAATCTCAAAGCCCACACTGTTCCAGTGATTCTATCTCAGGACAATCCATAAACAGTATTTTTTTTTCCATTTGGATGTTCCTGTGAAGATCTTTTTCATCCATGTAATTTTTAGGGCCTGTATAAACACTTGTGTTTCAGGAATACCTAGGCCACCATTTTCAGTGTGATGAACTGAATATTTTCTTTTCATCTTATCTGGTTTATTATCCCATATGAATTTGAAACATAAGTTTTTGTAGCGTGTTATTCTCTTTTCTGGAGGGTTTGGGAGGAGAATCCATAAGTATATAAGTTTTGAGAGTATGAGAGACTTAAGTACATGAATTCTACCAAGGGGTGTACAAATTCGTTTGGACAAAATTTTAAATAGATTTTTCACTTCTACTTATTTGTCTGTTGTATAAATTTCAGTCACTTTTGACAAGTCATTCGTGAACCATATACCTAAGAGTTTATATTTGGGGTGATTCCATTTCATTTTTTTTTTTTTTTTTTAAGTATTTGTTTTCTGAATATTTCTTTTGACCTAGTCGCACATTAACAGTTTTTTCCATAATGAAGTTTTAGTCCTGCAATTTCTTCAAACTCCTCAAGAGTTCTGAAAAAAGATTTTCATAGGATTCCCTGTCTCCGTTCAGTGTAAATGACGTGTCATCTGCGAATTGATTTATTTTAAAACTAGAGTCATGGATAGTAATACCTTTTATGCTTTTATCTTCTCTTATTTTGTGAGCTAGAATTTCTGAACACAAAACAAAAAGGTTAGGGTGAAACAGGGTCTCCTTGACGACATCCTCTCTGTACTTCAAAGCTTCCAGATACCTGTTCGTTTACGGTGATATATGATTTTATATTTTTATAAAATGTGGTTATCCATTTACATATATCATCGCCAAAACCAAAACCATTCAGGACTTTATTCATGTATTTCCAGTTTATTGAATCGACGCTTTCTCGAAGTCTGTTGACACTAATAAACCTGGAAGGTTATTTTTTTCTAAGTACATGTGATGTCGTATACTGTTCTTAAAGTGTCCCCTGTATACCTTCCTGAAATGAAAAAAAATCTCTGGCTATGCACACAGCAGATGCGCATAACTTGTGTATCGTGCCTGTGACACGTGACAATAACAGTCTGATAACGAGCAGTTTCACTACATATTTTATCATTGAACACACAATAGCACTATCGCTCTTCCAGATAAGTTTTTCTGTTGACAGTATGGTGGTTCGTAAGTTTGTTCATATTGTCTTTACTTTCATTATAAAAACAAAAAGTGAAAAAAGAAGAAGCAGTATGATCGCAGCAATTACACAGTTAGAATCTAAACGATCTGAGATGGTCAGTTCACATGCCTCCAATACCAGTCAAAACAGTTCGTAGAATAAAATATAATAGTCAGCAACACAGCTTCCAGACTAAGAAATGTATGTGTAGCAGCCTTCAAGATGGCATCCATACACTCCGCTTAAAATGCATATCTTAAAGAAATCTACAAATTTAATTATTCTTTCCCATAACCGTTCATCGCCTTGTCTTCCGAACGATGATTAACATTAAGTGAATGATTTGCATGCTGCGAAGAAAACAAATAATTCCAAAGGAATTTTGATAATAATAATAATAAGGATGATGATAATAAATACTTATATAGCGCCTATTCTCGGCAAGAGACCAAGCTCTTTAGAAGTGCGTTCCAGTCAACACAACAACAAGCCTACCCGGGTAGTGCCGACTGAAGAGCTGCCAGCTGGTGCTTCATTCAGTCTTTTCCTGTGTCAACCAGTCAATATCGTTCAATATCGTTCACTCAGTTTCCTTACTTCAATCTTTCCATTTCTCACGCAGGGTGCATGCTATGTGTCACGTGTCATCCATACCAACGGCCAAACTGGCCTACTCTTCTGAAAGTTGGTGATGGGATTTTACGGGCGTGCAAGATATTATGCGCGCGTTTACACACGGAACCTCGGTTTATAGTCTCATTCGAAGGACTGGATTTTGAGTATTTTGTTTTTCTCGAAGAATTTTGAGAGATATGTAGTATCCTACTGTTTAGATCCCCTCGTAGAATCACATCTACTCCATGTTTTAGCAAGAGGTCGGTTATGCATTCTTGAAGTAAATGTATCTGGTTATTAACATCATAAGGAATAGAGAATGGAGATCCTTCCAGGGAGTGGGGTGGGGGTGGGGTGGGTATATAGGCACATACATAATTGAAACCTGTCACTGTTCCAAACAACAGCTATCAAAAGGAAAGACACAAGATTCATAATCTCAACAAAAAACACACAAAGTCAAAATTAGAAACAAAAGATGAAAGCTGGATCTTTCATTTTTGACATAGTCCATTTTTATTCCATGGTAAAAGCGAAATAGAAACAGTGTTGATGTTATACACACCTGGTTATTTCTGTTACATCCAAGGCACTGATGCAATTCGACTCAAAGTAATTGTTCTTTAATCCTTAGTTCTCTAATACTGTGATGCTGTATCACACTTCATGTCCCCCTAAACAACAGATGAGGGAGGGGAAAGAGAGACAGACACTCAGAGGACAAAAGGACACACACACACACACACACACACACACACACACACACACACACACACACACACACACACACACACGCACGCACGCACGCACGCACGCACACGCACGAGCGCACACATACATGCACGCACGCACGCACGCACGCACGAGCGCACACATACATGCACGCACGTGCGCGCACACACACACACACACACACACACACACACACACACACACACACACACACACACACACACACACACACACACACACACGCGCACGCACGCACGCACGCACTCACGCACGCACGCACGCACGCACGCACACACACACACACACACACACACACACACACACACACACACACACACACACACACACACACACACACACACACACACACACACAAAACAAACGGGTGCCGCGTTATTGACACCACATTAAAAATCGATAACTCATACTTTGCTTGGCAAATCGATCTAGTTAACTGCAAACGTTTTAGCGATTCTCGGGCTTTCAATCTTATTGTCTACTTTTGTTTCCAGTCTTTCAAATTTTTTATGAGTGGATTCTAAATCGGTGTTATATGCGTTAGGTGATTCAAAATCTAAGCAACTGTTTAGTATAAAAACAGAAATTTGCCTGTTTCTAGGGGGCCGGAATAGCTCAGTGGTAGGGCGCCGGACTCGTAATCTTGGGGTTGCGGGTTCGAATCTCCGCCGGGCCGTTTCGGTACAGGGGGATTTTTCCCTCGGAGTTAACATTGGTTCTGACTCCATTCCCCATACAGTCCTTTGAATGAGACTATAAAACCGAGGTTCCGTGTGAGAACGCCGTGTTGCACACACGTGAAATGCCATCACCAACCTTCGGAAGAGAAGGCCAGTTTGGCCGTTGGTATGGATGACACGTTACACATAGCATGCACCTTCCCCGAAGCTGGAGTATGGCTGCCTTTATGGCGGGATGATGATGATGATGATGATGATGATCTTATTTCCAGGTAACAGAGGAGCAAACACGTGCTTTTTTTTTTCCATCCAGCCGTTGCTCCGCTAGGCAACTAACTAAGCATGACTAGGGACTAAAGCTTACAAAACCTGGAACAAACTCACGGATCCTCGCAAAGATATGTGGATGAGCTGTTTTTTTCCATCAACATTGACGCATAGATAAATTTAAAGAGAAACATAATAATTAAAAAAAAAAAAGCATTGAAAGAAGAAAGAAGAATAAATGAATTACTTACGAAGACTAAGAAAAATCCTCACATACACAAACATACAGAGAGCAATTCTCCTATCAGAGAGAGAGAGAGAGAGAGAGAGAGGGTCAGGCACTCTGCCAACCAAGTTCCTGATGGTTTGTATTGAGTTTCCCCTTTCAAATGTATTCCGGGTTGGTTGGTTTCTTGAATTTTACGTCTATTCACTATTTTTCTTGTATTTTCAGCTTGTCCACAATGATTTTGAAATGAACCAGCAGTTTCGAATACTTGTTCAAAATTTCGGTAATAATGTAGATAACGCGTCAGGCAAATTTTCAAATTGTCCCTCGTCGTTCGATTGTACAGAATGTTGACCCATTTTCAAAACTTGAAGTATTCTTGTGCGTGTGATGTTTTCTGGTCCTTCCGAACTTGGAATGTTATCGTAGAGGAGAGAAAGGACATCATTGCTGGTTGTGTGAATTCATTTTATCTTCTTTTTTTTTTGTCCCATCTTCTGTGCCACCTCAGTGGCAGTGCACCCACGCCACTCTCATTCCCGACAACCCGTCCACAGCCACAGCCCGGTCAGTCCCACCGCAGCCCCGGCATCGGCAATCCACAGGGAGGAGTCAATGTCAAGTCGTCAAGAGGCAACCCACCGGAGGAGACATTGCACTGCTGCCGAGTCACTTCGGTGGTGTTCAGTGGTGCCTGTTCTTCCACTTCCGTCCAACGACAGCACCTATGGACTCGCCGATACCGGCGACCCCGACGGAACTAAACCAAGGCCACAGACATGGAAAGGACATCGAAACTGAGGTCACCGTGCGAGCAGGGCAAGAAGGGCCACAGAATTGAGACTTATTTTATGCTGATCGATGAGAATGAGGATGATTAAGATGATGCTACGGGATGTCCATTCCGGTCTGAGACTACATGACAGGGCTGTACTCTACGCTTCCTTTCATAATTTATCCCGGCGTCAACCAGGCCCGAGATATACAGACACCTGCAGTGTTGGTCAGGAAATTTGAGCAACGCTCTCAGAGACGCATTTATTAAGTGGATGAAACTTGACTGTGTGATCCCAGTCTTCCCAACTGAGCCCGTAGCACACTCAGTTGTGGGCAGGAGCCGGCTGGAGCAGAAAAATCCCACATGACTCATATGGGAATCGAGCCCACGACCTCCAGCCAGGAGTCCGCGACGCTAACCACTTCGCCACCACAGCTGGTCATCTTTTCTTCTTTTCCTTCTATCAGTTTTCATGTCAATGCGAAAAATTCTTTTTTGCTTCCACAATCCCCCCCCCCCCCCCCCCCCCCCCCCCCCCCCCCCCCCCCTTTTTCATTCGTTGTTGTTTTGGTACATTTTACATGTTTACATGAATGATTCCTTTAGTGCCCCCGTCCCCGCCCCCGCCCCCGCCCCCGCCCCCGCCCCCCCCCCCGTCTTCTTCTTTTCATGATGATTAAATAATGTTGTTGCGAACATTAAAAGTTCGCAATGTCGATGTAGTATTTTTCACTTTTTTTTTTTTTCGTGACTCAGCGTATGAAATGCGGTTGTTTGTTATTGATCTTTCTTTCTTTACTTGTTTTCAAAATGTTTATATTGTGGGAGATTTTGAGCGTCTCCTCGCGCAGAAATTGGGTTACACTGGAGATGAGTTACATGAATACATTACGAGTGTGAAGAAAGAAAAACGGAAAGAGCGAGCGCGAGACAGACGAGAGACAGACAGACAGACAGACAGACAGACAGAGTACGTAGAGTCGGTTGCACCTCGTCTCACATAAGTGATTCTTTTATACCCATCACATTGAGATTACATGCATATATCTGTGTGTTCTTTACAACAGTATTCAAAGCCAGATTCCCCCCCCCCCCCCCCCCCCCCCCCCCCCCCCCCCCGCTGTTTCACAAGTAAGCGCGTGTCATGGGTGTGTGTGGATGCGGAGGGGGGGGGGAGTGGGGTGTGGGGGTGAGAGGTGGGCGGAAGGAGTAGGGAGGGTGGAGGAGATGGGCACATGGGTCAGCTAGAGGGGCTGCCCTGACTGAAGAAGCAGTCGTGTTTTGTTCTATACCGCGCTTTTTATCCACATGCCATCGGTGCTAGGTGAAGCAGTACCGCCAGCAGCTTTGCCTGTGGACTTCAGCTGACTGACTGGTATCGCCAGTAGCATTTGTCATAACTGTTTCCCCAGGCAAATGGGGTGCCAAACTAAAATAACTGCTCCGACGATTATTCCAAACTAATGCTCGTCTTCTGAATAGCTAGAATGTTCGGTCAGTTTGCTGTCCAACGTTTCGTCTACTGACCGAATCTTGTGGACGGTATATCGCACCACATGTGTCAACAGCTGAATTGTTGATAACATTTGGGGTGGGGGAGGGGGAGGGGGGGGGGGTGAAGGTGTTATGGGCAATGAAAGCGAACGTGCGTAACGTATATTTCACTCCAGATGAATGTTATGTTTCGATATTTTTTAGTACACATTTATTTTCATTTTCATATATATATATATATATGTGTGTGTGTGTGTGTGTGTGTGTGTGCGTGTGTGTGTGTGTGCGTGTGTGTGTGTGTGTGTGTACAGATAGATAGATAGATAGATAGATAGATATACATTTTCACAGGTAAAATTCTCACTAACACACACCTCGCCCCAACAAAACAACGTCAACAAGATGATTGGAATAAAATGAATTCTAAAACAAGTTGGACATCTTTTCCCACAGGGACGACTTCAATTCTCAAGCTTTCGCCACAAAGGCTTCATCAGGAATAAAACACTTCGTAAAAAAAAGTCCAGTGCTTAGAACGTGATTACTCCTCAGCAGTCACAATAATTTGTTTCTGCATACACCCACGCGCGCGCGCGCGCGCGCGCGCACACACGCACACACACACACACACACACACACACACACAGTGCTACTTGCTTCCTCTTTGTCTTTCTTTCTGTCCAAGCCCCCTCCTACCCCTCTTCTATTTATCTACTCTACCCCTCTTTCTATCTCTCACTCTCTCTCTCCCCTCCTCCTCCCCCCCCCCCCCCCCTTTTCGGGTGAGTGCGAACGTGTTGTGTGTGTGTGTGTGTGTGTGTGTGTGTGTGTGTGCGTGTGTGTGTGCGTGTGTGTGTGTGTGTGTGTGTGTGTGCGGTGTGTGCATGTGTGCATGTTTGCGGTGTGTGCGTGTGTGTGTGTGTGTGCGCGCGCGCGAGCGCGCGCGCGCGCGCGCGTGTGTGTGTGTGTGTGTGCAACAACAGATTGTTGTGACTGCTGAGTAATCACGTTCTAAGCATATATATATATATATATATACTTGGAGTAAAATAAAAAAAAAAAACACAGAAGTAACCAGCTTCATTTTAAATTGTATATTCTCCAATAAAATTTTCGCTTAAAAAGCTTCTTCAGTACTGGCAACTGTTTATAGAAGCACACTGTATATATATATATATATATATATATATATATATATATATATATATATATATATATATATATATATATGGTACATTTAACAAGAAAACAGTTCAAGAAGCCTTTTTTTTGTACAAATTAGATAAACCTTTTTTCTCGTGCATTCATGTATCAACGTTCACACTCACTCTCTTGCCCAACATGTATGAGGATTTCCGTTCATCTTCGTAAACACCGGCGTATGCTTTCTCTCACTCCCTCTCACCACCCTCCCCACTCTCTCCCACTCCCCCCAACGCCACCATCTCCACCAACGCATCAACCTGTTCACCTCCCTCACTTTCTCTCTCTCTTTCTCTCTCCATATATCCAACGAACTCACTCATGTTAACTTTAAAATATGTGCACCCGAATTCCATCCATTCTCGCAACCCCCACCAATGCAAACTCCAATGTCTCCAGAGGCACAGCACAACAGATCGAAACACATCCTCCAAATATTGGGAAAATCAGAGGGGGGGGGGGGGGGGGGGGGGGGGGGGGTATAGAGGGGGGGGGGTGGGGGGGTAAAGGGTAGGGTGGGGAAATGGGGGGGTGGGGTGGTTAAGGGCGCAGGGTAACTGTGGAGAGGGAGAAGCGGGGGGGGGGGGGGGGGGGGGGGGAGGGGGGGGGGGGGGGGGGGAGAGGGGGCGGGCAGAAACTAAGGGAAGGGGGGGGGGGGGGTCCTACAGTGAACAAGATTGGTCTTCTGTACTTTTTTCCTGTTTGTAATTTTTTCAATTATCTATTAATCATCTTTTTTTCTGGATCTTGCTGTGCAAACTCCTGCCTTGTATTGAGCCTTTTCAAAATCGTGCCTATATTACATATCAAGAATGTTTCCTTTCGTGGAAAGAGAAGAGAGGGGGGGGGGGGGGGGGGGGGTTTTTGGGAAGAAAAGGGAGAAGGCAGGGGCCTTCTGCCCCCCCCCCCCCCCCCCCCCCCCCCTTTCTCCAACGTTCCCCACGTAGGCATTCGGTTCCTCCTCCCATCACACTGTAGGACCCCCCCCCCCCCCCTTTCCCTTAGTTTCTGCCCGCCCCCTCTCCACTGCCCCCCCCCCCCCCACCCCCCCCCCCCCCCTGGCTTCTCCCTCCCTACAGTTACCCTGCTGCGCCCTTAACCACCCCACCCCACCACCATTTCCCCACCCTACCCTCTCTATACCTCGCCCCCCCCCCCCCCCCCCCCCCCCCCCCCCCCCCCCCCTCTGATTTTCCCAATATCCCTCATGTAGGCATTCTGTCCATATTTGTTGGGTTGGTTTGTTGTTGTTTGCCTGTATTTGGAGGATGTGTTTCGATCTGTTGTGCTGTGCCTCTGGAGACATTGGAGTTTGCATTGCATTGGTGGGTTGCGAGACATAATTTAGCCACATTACCCATTTTCTCACATATGACATACATTCATATAGAGGAATTTGGATTTCAATTAAACATCTTCTCGGTTCATGAAATCAATGGACAGGGGAATAAAACTTTGTTTAAATCTGACACTTCTGCATTTAACCGATCGATATCTTCGTCCTGACTGAAGAAGGTCATACTGATGATTTGCAAGAACGTGGGTCTGGTCACACGTAATCTTCTTCGCTTTACAAACAACACGGCACCTGTATAGCTCACTCAGACTTTTTTGTCTCTCACCAACGATTTTTCCTCCCACGTTCACCACTTTCTCAAGCACATTTCTGCTCTTCACAGTCAACCCACCATACCATACCAACACATAAATGAGAAAGTTAGAACAGATTCCAAGAAGCATGAATAAAATGTCCGAAGAATGTCAGTATTCACATGAAATGATCGCAGCTTGCGAAGACAATATAATCTGGTTTGACATTTTTTGTGGACA
Source organism: Conus betulinus (assembly GCA_016801955.1). NCBI lineage: Eukaryota > Metazoa > Mollusca > Gastropoda > Neogastropoda > Conidae > Conus > Conus betulinus. The sequence goes on along the minus strand of JADBJO010000217.1, from coordinate 226,093 downwards.
TACTCAACATGGGATTTAAAATTCAGCTTATTATCTATAAAAGTTCCTAAATATTTGTATGATTCAACACGTTCTACTTCAGCACCTTTGATAAAAAGTGGGTGGTACAGCTTTTGGATTCTTTCTAAAATCAATCAACATTTCTTTTCGTTTTTGTTACATTCAGATCAGATAGTTATGATCGCACCAGTCAACAAATCTTTGAACCTCCTTGAAGTAAACAGAATCAGAGTTGGAAAGATCCACAAGTGCTGAGTCATCTGAATATTTAATGTACAAAGTTGAATCACTTCCTGAACAATCATTTGTGTACAGAGTAAAAAGCACTGGTGATAAAACAGTACCCTGGGGTGCGCCAGTTGAAATGACTCTGGAAGACGAAACACACTTTGATATCGAACAGACTGTGTCCTCTGTGTAAGAAAATCAATTATCCAAAGAATGAGCTTGTCAATTCTTTCAAGACATTTCATTGCAAAAGGTTTTATCCAATTTGTACAAAAAAAGGCTTCTTGAACTGTTTTCTTGTTAAATGTACCATATATATACAGTGTGCTTCTATAAACAGATGCCAGTACTGAAGAAGCTTTTTAAGCGAAAATTTTATTGGAGAATACACAATTTAAAATGAAACTGGTTACTTCTGTGTTTTTTATTTTACTCCAAGTTTTTACCCCAGAAGTATATTTGGGAGGAGTGGTGTCCAGCAATTTATTTGGACTGAATATTGATGTGTGTGTGTGTGTGTGTGTGTGTGTGTGTGTGTGTGTGTGTGTGTGTGTGTGTGTGTGTGTGTGTCTGTCTGTCTGTCTGCCACTGTGTGTGTGTGTGTGTGTGTGTCTGTCTGTCTGTCTGCCCTGTGTGTGTGTGTGTGTGTGTGTGTCTGTCTGTCTGTCTGTCTGTCTGTCTGTCTGTCTGTCTGTCTGTTATCTATCTCTCCTCCCCCCCCCCCTCCCTGTGTGTGTGTGTGTGTGTGTGTGTGTGTGTGTGTGGTGTGTGTGTGTGTGTGTGTGTGTGTGTGTGTGTGTCTGTCTGTCTGTCTGTCTGTTTGTCTGTTATCTCTCTCTCTTCCCCCTCCCTCTGTGTGTGTGTGTGTGTGTGTGTGTGTGTGTGTGTGTGTGTGTGTGTGTGTGTGTGTCTGTGTGTCTCTCTCTCTCCTCCCCTCCCTCTGTCTGAGTGTGTGTGCTCTCTCTCTCTCTCTCTCTCTCTCTCTCTCTCTCTCTCTCTCTCTCTCTCTCTTTGCGAACAGTGTTCACGTGGTGCAGAATGGCATTGGCCTTCTGCAGAGCCTGATTGCCCACAGGGATTTTGTAATGTAATGTAATGTAATGTAATGTAATGTAAAAAGATATTTATAGAGCGCTTTACCTCACAAGAGCCCAAAGCGCATATTACAGAAAAACATAATAAAATCATAATTCTAATTCAAAGCACACACACACACACACACACACACACACACACACACACACACACACACACACCGCCGAAAAACTCACACACACGCAGACAGACACACGAGCGCGTTCAACACCAGCAAACACACGCACAGTGGTAAGTGGATATCGTTAATCAGTCCGAGGGAAAAGATGTGTCTTTAGGGAGGTTTTAAAAGTCTCAAGAGAGTCCGTGTTATGCAGAGAAGAAGGGAGACAATGTGTGTGCAGTTCTGTGGCATTTCAATTTTTTTTTCGTGTGTGTACACGCGTGCACGTGTGGTGTGATGTGGTGTGTGTGTGTGTGTGTGTGTGTGTGTGTGTGTGTGTGTGTGTGTGTGTGTGTGTGTGTGTGTGTGTGTGTGTGTGTACGTACGTGCGTGCGTGCGTGCGTGTTTCCTAAAAATCTGGTTCGCAGTAGAGGAATGCTGATTGTGTTGTTTTTTCTTTCTCAGGGTGTGATCTTGTTCAGAATCTGACCATTTTAACCGCTTTTCTCCCTATGTTTGACAGTCTCCAGAAGGCCTGTGTGACTGGCCTGGCTATAGTAGCAATAACAAACTATCAAACTGAAAATGTAACTATAATATAATAATAAAAAAACACTCAACATCAAATCCGAACAAACTATTGTATAGCTTAGCGTTATGTCGATCTATCGCTGATCGGTGCTCAAGTGCTTTATGAAATTTATGGAAAACATTGTTGGACTTTGATTTGTTAATAACGCTCTTCTGTGAATATTATTACCAAGTTCACCACGGTGTGTATGAGCTATGGTTTAAAAAAAAAAAAGCGAGACTACGTAAGATATGAATTTGCATTTCTGTTTCTTTTGAAGAAGTTTTCCTAACAAATGTACATTCCTATACAAAGTGTTCTAGAGACTACCTTACTTCATAATCCCACAACATTTTGGTTTTCAACTCAATTAGTCTATCATACTTACGGCGGTAAAAGTCTAAGAGTTAAAGTATGCTTCAAATGACAATAAAAATAATCTTTTTACATAAGTTACTGCTCTTTCAGGAGGTCGGTAGATCTTTCATACACTGCTGAAGTTGGTAAGTGGGGCGGAGATATAGCATTGACGTCCCTCTGTTAGGCCTTTCATTTATCATATAACAGTCAAAGCAAGCAAGATAAACGTCGTTTTTACAGGCTAGACCTTAGGTAGGAAATCTTTTTTTCATTACATGATTTCTTCATGTACTGCAAATAATCAAATAATGACGGCCTCGTTTATTATTCTGCTCGCTGACACAGACTGACAGACTCAAGGGAAGAAACTCTATATAGCCAAACGTAACACACAATCACCTCCCTTTGTCTTAAAAGACTTGAACTGTGACTCGATTTTTCAGACATAAGTGGTCCGGCAGACGACAACAATAACAACAACAACAACAACAACAACAACAACAACAACAAACAACACTTTGATGAAGTACATCTGCACCAAAACGCTCGACGCAGAGAACCTTACAGGTCGAGAGTTCTGAACGCTTTCAAAGACTGTTGAATATTTCCTCCTCGAGTCTTCTCACCTGGTATGTGGTATGGACACCAGTGACGACAAGACGACACCTACGAACTATCAAATGGTCAGGTTACATACGTTCCGGTAGAACGTCCGTCCACACCCACTTCAGGGGATATTGGAGTCGGGGACTCGATATCACAGCGGAATACTATATCTTAAACGATAACTGATAAGCAGATCTTTTTGTTCTGAAAACATGCGTCCCCGTGTGTCTCCCTCTGTGTGTGTGTGTGTGTGTGTGTGTGTGTGTGTGAGGGTGTGTGTGTGTGTGTGCGTGCGTGCGCGCGCGCGCGTGTGTGTGTGTGTGTGTGTGTGTGTGTGTGTGTGTGTGTATGATCTTGTCTGTCTGTGTATCTGAAATGGGGGTGTTTCACTCTGTTCTACCCCTTCTGGAAGTTCTGTGTCGGTAATTTCCTCTTTCTGTCATACTCGTTGACTCTGCCTTTACGGCTTCTTTTAAAAATCATGTTTACATTTTTTTTTTCTCCATTTCTTTACTGTCGTCAACCGTTTTTCTGCCTTTCTAGTCCCTCCAGCTGTCTTCACACTTTTTCTCTCTTTTCTCTTTCATCACTTCCCCTCTTTTAAATGCTATTGAGTGAGAAATGGGACGAAATGGTGTTTTCTTTGGGAAGGGGTGGAGATGGGAAAGAACGGATGTGCATGTGTTTTGGTAGATTGGGGGTCGTCGGAAGGGGAGGGGGGGGGGGGGGGGGGGGGGGGTAGCAGGAAAGGAGGCAGGGATGGGGTGGAGATGAAATTTCACCAGCTTATAGTTTAATGGGAGGGAGGGGAGGGGGAGCATATATTGAGATAATAGTGATGTGGAGATATTCGAACTAGAAACTGGCTATGCATATTCAGGGACAGAAGAAGGGTAAATAAGAAAGAGAGCGGAGAGTGACGTCGATCGGAGGGTGGGAAGGCCGGCAATGGAAGGACTACCTTTCTAACCCCTCTCCTGACTTTCCACTCCCTCCCCAGGTTACCACAGGAATTCAGGCTAAAACATGTAAATAATGCCATCAGTTTTAGCTTGTCCTTCAAAATTGAATAAAAAATGATTTTTATCTCTGACTGATGTCACACCATAATCATGGTTTGAAAATGTGCATTAACATTCACACACACACACACACACACACACACACACACACACACACACACACACACACACACACACACACACCAAAGTTGTTTGGCCAGTGCGGTGATAACATACAACGTTTTAAACAGATGTGTCTTTAGGATCCTTTTGCAGGTGAAAGGGAATAGACAAGTTGGAAGAGATGATGGTAGATTGCTCCATATAGTTCGAAGAGATGATGGTAGATTGTTCCATATAGTTCGAAGAGATGATGGTAGATTGTTCCATATAGTTCGAAGAGATGATGGTAGATTGTTCCAAATAGTTCGAAGAGATGATGGTAGATTGTTCCATATAGTTCGAAGAGATGATGGTATATTGTTTAATATTTGAGCACACTGAAAGCCAGTGGATCTTTAATCGGCAGACCTGAAATTGTAGTTCAGAAGTTTGAGAAGATGTTTTACTGCTGGAACAAAGAGTGCGCGAATGGCACATAAAGTACAAGTTTTTGAGCCAGATACATGGAAGTGTGTCGTTGAAATATTTTAGTACTAACGTATCCACTTTATACTTAATCCGTGCTCCGATAGGAAACCAGTGTGTTTGAGGGAAGGAATAACATGGTCACTTTGTTTTTTCGAAGGACAAGAGTAGCAGAACTGTTTTGAATTTTTGGAAGAGGGATGGAAGATGAGGAAGGAAGGTCAGAAAGAACACTGTCACAGTAGTCTGATCTAGACAGGACCAGGGCTGGAACTAGCTGTGTTGTGCTTTCTTCTGAAAGGTAAGGCCTGATAACAGCAATCTTCCTCAGATGAAAGTGTAAAATGAGAGAGAGAGAGAGAGAGAGAGAGAGAGAGAGAGAGAGAGAGAGAGAGAGAGAGAGAGAGATTCAGATTCAGATTCAGAGTTTTATTCTTACAGGCCTTAGCCCCTCAGAAGGGGGATATCATGAAACAGGCCTTAACAAAGTCGCTAACAAAGTCGCTTTACGAAACTAATAATAATGATTACAATGCACAAATGCTTGGCCGTTTGAAAGCTTTGAATAAAAATACTGCGAACTGCTTTACAGTGTTTTCATTGGCAGATGACATTAACAAAATAAGCTTGAATAAGCAAGGTCTTGTATAAAATTTGGGGGGAATAAACTTTTCTCTTATATCTTGTAACTCTGGACAAGTTAATGCAAAATGCACTTCATCTTCTCTTGACTGTGGACATAATGGATACAGCAGACCAGAGGCATTTACTTGTCTATAACGGCAGTGATGAACAAGAATATCAGAAACACCAACTCTAAATTTTGTCATCATAAACTCAAGTGCCTGTCTATGGTCATTGACATATACGTTGGCAGAGAATGCACATCAATAAATGTTCTATAGAAACTAAATCTGTCACTATTCTGAACATGAAAATTCCAGTCTTGCCACGTACAGTCAGTTAGAGAGAGAGAGAGAGAGAGAGAGAGAGTACATCTGAGCATCCTCGTGTCGCGTTTCATCAAGGTGAACGCCCAAGTATTTGACATAAGGTTTCAAAATGATTGAACTTGAGCCTGGGATCAATTTTTTTTTTTCACTTGATTAAGACGGAAACGATTAGCCGTAGCTAACAGTTGTTTTTTTTAATCTTCATTTACTTTTGATCTGTACATATTCATCCAGTTTCTGACCTCACAAATACATGATTGTACTGCGGTCGAGATACCAGAGAATTCTGGAGGAAAAACTGCTTTTCGAATTTCAGTGTCATCAGCAAATTTTTCAAAGGCGAAATCATGATTTTTAATTATGGTAGACAGTGGATGTGTGCAAAAGGTGAAAAGAATAGGGCCTAGCAAACACCCTTGGGGAGCACCAAAGGGATGAGGGGCAAGCTGTGAGGTAAGGCCAATGACCGATACAGTTAATCTTTTATTCGAAAAGTAGGATTTGAAGTAAGTAGGAGCTACTTCCTGATTGCCATACATTTTGGATCGACATTCAATGATATTTCATGATCAAGTGTAACAAAGGCAGCTGTTAAGTCTGAAATAAGATAAAGTGAAACAGCTACAAATGTACAATCCATATTTGTAAGGAGCGCATCCTTGGCAGAAAGGATGGCAGACTCAGTACTGTGGTCGGCTGTCTGCTGACTGGTGGGTTTCACGTAGAGAATTGTCAGACCGGTGTTTTTGTATCTGCTGGAGGACAGCTTTCTTAGGATTTGGAACTGAAGGGGAGATCTGCGCACAGGTCAATAATTTTTGTTAGATGATAATCTAGATTTGCATTTCTTTTCAGAAGAGGATTGACAGACGCAAGTTTAATAGAATAACGAACGACACACCGATGACAATGAGGTATTGAAAATTGACGTGATTACCCCTACAAGGTCATCAATACACAACCTTAGCGAAGTAGCTGGCTGAGAATTAATAATAGCACAACTTTTGAGGGAGATTTCGTAATAACTGCACCAACACCTTCTTGGGAAATAAGTTCAAAAGGCGTCAGATCTAACTCGTGACGTATCTGAATTTTGTTTGAAAAGAAGTTACAAAAATCATCAGGAAAATCACAGGATGGGATATTTGTAGGGAGAACAGGGCTTTTGGAGGAGCCCATTGGTCTGAAATGGCATGCAGTTGTTTACTTGAAGAGCAATGACAGACCAAAGCATCAAAATGAGCTTGCTTTGTTTAGCATCACCCTGTAGTTTGTTACTTTCCTTCACACACAGAGTGGAGTGGGGTTTTCTTCAGCGGTGCTCAACATGACGCTCTTGTGTGTGTGTGTGTGTGTGTGTGTGTGGCGTGTGTGTGTGCGTGCATGCATGTGTGTGTGTGCGTGTGCGCGCGCGCGCGCGCGTGCGCGTGTGTGTGTGTATGTGTGCAAGCCTTATAACTGCTGTGGCGTGTCATTCACTTTACCTGGTGAATGCATTCGGCCAGAAGTGGCGCTCAAATTACCTTGCCAACTCCGGCCAAGTCTCGCAGTATTATCTAACTTTGCTTGGGGACAGCCGAGCCCAGTAGCAAATTGTCTGTTACTCAAATCATTCATCGCAGTGGGCGTGGTGTCCGCTGCGTCATCATTGTCATTTTGATCACTGAATTCGTTAATGAAACCTGAATCCCACGGCGTTTTACATGCTGAGAGCGGACACGGGCAGAGTGGGATAGAAAAGAACTAGATCTAAATAAACGCACTCTTCTATGCACAAGTGGAACGCGCGACCGCACGCTTCTCTGTCTCTCTGTCTCCGTCTCTGCCTCTCTCTGTCTCTGTCTCCGTCTGTGCGTGCGCGCGTTCTCTGTCTGTCTGTCCGTCTGTTTGTCTGTCTGTCTGTCTCTGTCTCTCTCTCTCTCTCTCTCTCTCTCTCTCTCTCTCTCTGTGTGTGTGTGTGTGTGTGTGTGTGTGTGTGTGTGTGTGTGTGTGTCTGTGTGTGTGTGGTCTGTGTGTGTGTGTGTTACAAAGGCTGTGGTAGGCGAGTTTTGGCCGGGTAATATGCCTGTCGCCGAGTCTGGCTGCAATCTATCCACCCCCAACCCCCACTACCACCACCGCGACCATTCCCTATGCCACCATCACTCACCCCACCCCCAATCCCCCCGACATGCCCCCCTCCCCCTCCCCCATTGCCCTCTAGTCTCTCCACCCGTCCGTCACAGCTTAATACGGCACATGGCGCATAGCGTCGTGTGACAGGTTTCTCTTTCTTTCTCCACCCGTGTTCCACTCCTCCGTCTGTGTCCGTCAGTATGAGCGTGTGTATAATGTATTCTCATCTTTCTATGGGCTTTTGGTGTCACGCCATCCGTGTCGAGCTGTGCGGCGCTTCTTGGATGAACATGTGGTGTTTGTCGGCATGTTGGTCCCGATACCCCTCCGTCTGCACCCACCCGTCTCTCTGTCTGTCTGTCTGTCTGTCTGTCTGTCTGTCTCTCTCTCTCTCTCTCTCTCTCTCTCTCTCTCTCTCTCTCTCCACACACACACACACACACACACACACACACACACGCACACAAACACGCACGCACACAAACACAAACACGCACACACACACACACACACACACACACACACACACACACACGCACACGCACACGCACGCACGCACGCACGCACGCACACGCATACACACATCTACATACACAAACTGAGATCTCTCTCTCTCTCTCTCTCTCTGTCTCTCTCTCTCTCTCTCTGTATATGTATATATCTGTATCTGTCTCTGTCTCTCTCTCTCTCTCTCTCTCTCTCTCTCTCTCTCTCTCTCTCTCTCTCTTGTTCACTTCCTTTTTAATAGGCCATTGCATCTTTATATTATTTAAGCTTTCTTTCTTTCACTGTATCCGTTCATGCATTCTTCATTGATTCTCTCTCTCTCTCTCTCTCTCTCTCTCTCTCTCTCTCTCTCTCTCTCTCTCTCTCTCTCTCTCTCTCTTGTTCACTTCCTTTTTGATAGGGCATTACTTCTATATATCATTTGGGCTTTTTTTTTTTCTTCACTCTATCCGTCTACGCATTATTCTCTCTCTCTCTCTCTCTCTCTCTCTCTCTCTCTCTCTCTCTCTCTCTCTCTCTCTCGCTCGCTCGTCATCATTCTCCTAGATTTCACCATGTGGTCAATTCATTTCCATTGTATCCCTTATTCATGTTCATTTCAGAAGTTCGCTTATCATTTTTTGTTACAATGTTACCGTATAGTAGCAGTCAACATTTTCCACACATAGAGAGAGAGAGAGAGAGAGAGCGCGCACGCACACACGCACTCATACACACACACACACACACACACACACACACACACACACACACACACACTGGGTTACATACAACTCCCCCCCCCCTCCCCTCCCCTCAGCTGCCTATGACTAAGGACGGCAGATCATTGCTGGAGGAGATGCATGACTGCCCAAGCGTCACGAACACAGCACCCCCCAGGAGACCTCAAACAACTTGTCGCTTGTTGCCCGGCGGCTGACCACAAAGACCACAGCCTGACGCCTGACCGCGATAGCCAGGCCGTAAACAACGGTATTCAGGCCGCCGGATGGCGTGTCGCTGACGGTGTGAAGTGAATGGTTGAGTTTTACGTCCTCATAGCCAAAGCTTTTAGGGACATGTCTTTCATTCACGGTAGTCCTTGGTGTCATTGGTTTTAAGAGCTTCGTGGTCATGGTTGTTATTCGACGGTGGTAGTCGTTAAAGTTGTCTGCTTTCGTTGTAGTTGTTGATGTTCATTTCGTCTTCTTCTAGGGTGGGTAAGAACCAATTGTCGAGTCCAGAGGACATCAGGGCGTTGGCGAGCATCCTCATGGGTTGTGTCCCGAGGGTTGGGTGGGGCAGTAGAAATTCATGCAGCTGTAGTTGGTGTGTCGCTGACGGCTTAACGGTCAGCTGAAGTACACACAGCTCTCTATCTATGGGTATGGGACTGCAACGATATGAGACACGGGTTTTGGTTGGTCATTTGCCTGCTTGGAGGAGGATATGACAAACGGGTTTTGGTGGGTCATTTGCCTGCTTGGAGGAGGATATGAGACACGGGTTTTGGTTGGTCATTTGCCTGCTTGGAGGAGGATATGAGACACGGGTTTTGGTGGATCATTTGCCTGCTTGGAGGAGGATATGAGACACAGGTTTGGTTGGTCATTTGCCTGATTGGAGGAGGATATGAGACACGGGTTTTGGTGGATCATTTGCCTGCTTGGAGGAGAATATGAGACACGGGTTTTGGTTGGTCATTTGTCTGCTTGGAGGGGCTTTATTATGTTCTTTCATTTCTAAAGGAATTTTAAGTAACTCCGCCGGTTAACATGAAGAAACAAATGATATGACAAAACTACGCGTTTCGACCTCTTAGGTGTTATTCAGGCAAGATAAACAGCTTTCAGGACAATGAAAACGAAGAACGAGAGCAATCACTGATCTTTTCAAATCCGACGCATGATGGGCGTTGAATGAAAACCACCATCTTATTTCATTTCATTTTATTTCATTTCATTTTGTTTCATTGTATTTTGTTCTATTTTACTTTTTGCACGAGCGCACGCGTGTGTAAGAGAGAGAGAGAGAGAGAGAGAGAGAGAGAGAGAGAGAGAGAGAGAGAGGAGTGTGTGTGTGTGAGTGTGTGTGTGTGTGTGTGTGTGGTGTGTGTGTGTGTGTGTGTGTGTGTGTGTGTGTGTGTGTGTGTGTAAGGGTGGAGGGGGATAGCTACACATTCTGAAAACCAATTTCAGTGTTTATCTTTATCACGAAGGCGTCACTTCGAATTCGGATTAGTCCATGTACCCAACTCTTTCTTTCTTTTTTTTTCTTCAAACGAAAGGAAAAATGAAACCGTGTGTGTGTGTGTGTGTGTGTGTGTGTGTGTGTGTGTGTGTGTGTGTGTATGTGTGTGTGTGTGTGTGTGTGCTGAGCTACGTAATAGTAGAATAACAACAAGTGTAAGGATAACTTTCATAATCAATACTTCAGTGATTTGAGAGACGTAAAACAAGGAGAGGAAATTAAGTTTTCTATAAAAAAAAAAATAAAATAAAATAAAAATAAGCTCAGGCTGAAATAAAAAGAAAGAGAGAAGAACCACAAATTATTGGTGAGCAGTCTGCAGAGAGCATCAAATGTCCTTCAGGTGCCGGATGCTTCTTCCAGTACCAAATTATGCCCCTGAAGGGGGAACAAAAGCATTGGTGCAGGAAGACTCATTCTTAAGGAAACTCTTGTTTCAGCCTAGCGTAGGCACACGATTCGGGGCTGTTGCCCATCTTCGATAGGTATAGGAACCGGCAGATATATGTTGGGGTCACTGAGACCTAACGAATACAGAGAGATTCAAGAGATTCAAAGACCTCAAGAGAGAGAGAGAGAGAGAGAGAGAGAGAGAGAGAGAGAGAGAGAGAGAGAGAGACAGAAACAGAAACACAGAGATACAGACAGACAGACAGACAGACAGAGTGAAATCACACTTGCTGTGTTTCCTACTGCTCACCGACTCATTCACTGCACGCGCCAGTCAAGCATGGACATATATAAAGTCTCACATCAAAGGGACAAAACACTCCAAACACAAGATCCTGCATCCATTTAATAGCTATTCTCTGCGTTTAAGTGTACACATTAAATGACATGATATGAATTGCTATTACGAATAAAACGCAGTCAACGTGAACCATTGGAATACCCGTAATTGCTATAGCCATTTTATCTCTCTCTCTCTCTCTCTCTCTCTCTCTCTCTCTCTCTGAGTGTGTGTGTGTGTGTGTGTGTGTGTGTGTGTGTGTGTGTTATGGCTGTTCTGTACAGTTCTTAGCTGCTGACAATGCTTGGGTTATTAAACAGGTGATTACTGTGACTGTTGGACACACTTTTTGATCTCCCTTACATCCTTAAATGGATCCTGGCTCGAACGTTTTCTCCTACATTTTATATTGTTTATATAATGGGTTTTTCCCCCCCAACTTCTTTCCTTACCACACTTTCTTTTCATTTTCATTTTCTACCCTTCGCTGGCTGCTTTGGGGGTGTTGTTGGATTCTATTTTTTTTTAAGTTGGTGGTGAGAATACAACAAAATCATTGACTGTTAGCTCTATTTTGATTGCCAAGGGAGCACAGGTAGAATCAACCGAATCTGCCCAACAAGTCCAGTCCACGGGACGTAAGGCTTGAGGATTGATTCAAGGTGGACGCCAGGGGGGGGGGGGGGGGGGGGGGGAGTTAACATTGATTCTGACTCCATTTCCTATACAGTTCTTCGAATGAGACTGTAAACCGAGGTTCCGTGTGTGAACGCTTCCATAACATCTTGCACACACGTAAAGTCACATCACCAACTTTCGGAAGAGAAGGCCAGTTTGGCCGTTAGTATGGATGACACGTTACACATAGCATGCACCTTCCACGAAGATGGAGTATGGCTGCCTTAGTGGCAGGACAAAAAAAAAAAACGGTCATACACACAAAATTCCACTCCCTTTGTTGAGCAGATACGATTTATACCTGCCTGTCAAAACAGGGAGTGTCCGCAGGAGTATCAGCCTGCGTACGCAGAAGAAGATCTTCGTTTCTTTTTCCCTCCACCTTTTTTCCATCTCTCTCTCTCTCTCTCTCTCTCTCTCTCTCTCTCTCTCTCTCTATCTCTCTCTATCTATCTATATATATATATATATATATATATATATGTATAGTTTTCAATATTCAGTCCAAATAAATTGCTGGACACCACTCCTCCCAAATATACTTCTGGGGTAAAAACTTGGAGTAAAATGAAAAAAACACAGAAGTAGACAGTTTCATTTTAAATTGTATATTCTCCAATAAAATTTTCGCTTAAAAAGCTTCTTCAGTAATCTCTCAACACTACGCATGATTACTGAAGAAGCTTTTTAAGCGAAAATTTTATTGGAGAATATACAATTTAAAATGAAACTGTCTACTTCTGTGTTTTTTTTTTTTACTCCAAGTATATATATATATATATATATATATATACATATATATATATATATATATATATATATATATATATATATATATATATATATATATAAATCTTCACAAAGTCATTAACGTGCTGACGGAGGAATTTTTTAACCTGCACTTGTTTTTCCCCACTACTAACGGCGAAAGCTTGGGCATGTCTGGAGTTGTACTGTCGTCGCCTGTCGTCAGAACGGCAATGAGTGAGGCTACGGGATGCACACGGCAGTTGCTTGGCGGTGTTGCCTGTGAGCTCTGCAGTCATGATATACGGGCTGGTACACCCATGGGAACGTTCCCGTGGAGGTTCTGTCGTGTCACATCCAGTGGCCATTACAGAATGGCATCTGCCAGGGAGCAATCATGTCCCTTCATGTCTTAATGGAATGCCCTGGTCGTGCCTGCACCCTATGTGAACACAGCGAGGGTTTCCAAGGGTGGTGCGGGATTGCTCCCAGCTGGTTTGTTCGGCAGTTGAGGACAGTACTTCACTGGGTCCTACCCGCACCTTCGGGTGTGTATCTTTTTCTTCTAAATATAGATATTCATCCGACACGCTATCGCTGCCCACCTCAGTCTCTCTTTCCTCCAGCCCTGCAGACAACACAACACGGATCTGTTTGGTCTGAAAGAAACGGTGTGCAGTGATGAGGACGATTAGGCAGACTCCGCCTGTGCTTTCAGTCAGTGCATGCTTGTGGTCGGTCACGTCACATGATGAATTGTACCCGTTGTGTGTGTGTGTGTGCGTGTGTGTGTGTGTGTGTGTGTGTGTGTGTGTGTGTGTGTGTGTGTGTGTTTTTTTCGCCGAATATGAAAAGATAAGTGGTTTCTCGTTCTTCGTTTTCACTGTCCTAAATGTTATTTGTCTTTACCTAAAGAAGACCCCCCCCAGAGGTCGAAATGCATTGTTTTGTCCTGTACTGTATTAGTCTGTGTCCTTGGCAGGAACTAACCCCCTCTTTTTTCTTAATTATACGGTTTGTAGCTAATTGAAACCGCAGTGCTTTCCCAGAGCTACGGTTGTAGTATATACTATGTGTAGACAAGTGATTTGTGTCACGTCTTTCACAACTCTAGATTTCATTTGTTTGGAAGTTACTTTATGACAGGTCGTTTTCATTTATTGTGTTTTTTTACGGTATTACTGTTCCTATGGAGTGTCTGCTATAAGCTTTACATGCTGTCGGCTCCGTGTCAGACTCCGAGGAGTCGATCACCCGTGAAATTTAGAATATTCAGATACCCATCGCTTCGCTTGAAATCTTTTTGCCTACTTGTTTGACCTTCATGGCGTCAAATTTCCCCGCCATGTACGTCATATCCAGGACAGGATTCGTTGGGTAAGTTACAAGGCCTCGACTTGTCAAGTCAATACTGAGTAAAGAAAGCTGTGTTTAAAACCTGTTCACATACAAACATTGAATCAATATATGTTCGACTTACTTGGTTTTTGAACACATCTTACACACACGCACGCACGCACGGAAGAAGGCACAAAATGAAACAAGAGAAATTATGGACGAGGCAAAACAAATCAAGTTGTAAAAAACGTGTTAAGGCGAACTGACCGTAGGCGAAACGAACTGAGGTAAAAGTAGGCGAAACTGATGTAGGCAGAACAAATTGCCTCCATGCATCAGACCGCCTTGGGCATCCTGGAAATTGCAAGTCTTGTTCAGTGTGTGCGAGGGGAGGGGAGGGGGGGGGGGGGGGAGGGGGGGTGCATGCGTGCGTGTGTCTGTGTCTGTGTGCTTGTGTGCATGTGTGCGTGCGTGGTGCGTGCGTGCGTGCGTGCGTGTGTGTGTGTGTGTGTGTGTGTGTGTGTGTGTGTGTGTGTGTGCGCGCGCGCGCGCGCGCGTGCGTGTGTGTGTGTGTGTGTTTTAATCAAGGATGAAGAGCCGAATGTATACATCATCTGCAAATACTTGACACATGTAATCTGACCCAGCTGTTACATCATTTACCTGCATCACATGCACAACCCCTGCTTCAAGGGTACTCCTCTGGAGAGCTGCCTGCAGTTCATGACCCCAGTCTGGGCTACACTTCTCCCCTCTTCACTGCAGTCTCTAGGTTCAGTTTCATCAAGGAGGCGTCACTGAGTGCGGATAAGTCCACACACATCCGCTACACCACATCCGCCAAGTTTTGAGACAACACTACGCATGATTTTAAGCTGATGGATAAATGAAGTAACTACTAAGATGGGAGAATTGAAGAAGAGGGTCTCGTGGCTACGACTTAGCAGATGTCTGACCTACGCATTAGCCCAACATGCTGGTCAGACCTTTGAGTACCTACCTAACTATGTAGAGATGGATAAAGCAAAGTGTTTCTGAGGTAAAACAAACTTGATTTTTGACTTTTGTTGTTGTTGTTGTTGTTCAGAGATATTACACCAAATTTGATCTTTGATTTCCTGAAAGACTTAAATGTATGCATATTTCTTTTGTTTTTCCTCTTGCTAGGAAGGTTCTTTTCTTTTGAAAACGAGACTTTTACAGTGCATTGAGTAGAAGTCGAACCACAGTACATAATGCATTCAAACAAACGTAAATGAAAAAAAAAAAGAAGAAATATTTCTAAACTAAAGAATTTTACATCGAGACAATATTCAAGGTCTCTAAGCTACTAAGAACCCGCGGTATTTTTTTTTTATGACACTCCTTACCTCAAACACATACACATTATTTTTTACATTTCTGTTCCATCACCCCCCACCCCCCACCCCCTCCTCCAACCCCCTGTCCTTCCTATCCTTCACTGCTCCCGTTGGGACTTCTTGGGACTGTGATGTTTCACCTGCGGCAGTGGAGGCACCACCACACCATCATGGCGCGGTGTTCAATGTTCAGCACCACTTGAGGATTCCTACAACTGCTGAAGACTGAACTCAGCTGAGGGGTTCTCAGCACCACTTGAGGATTCCTGCAACTGCTGAAGACTGAGCTCAACTGAGGGGTTCTCAGCACCACTTGAGGATTCCTGCAACTGCTGAAGACTGAGCTCAACTGAGGGGTTCTCATCATGGAGACGAAAGTCGATTCTGGTGGAGGCATAGGCGTTACGGTTCTGCTCAAAATATGGAAGTCCATATATGGATTGCCTACTAGCGTTGTCAGTGAAGAATTTATATTTCCACGTCATCTTTTCCCGCACCACCCTCCCCCCTCCCACTCTCCTACCCTACCCATCCCCTTATATCATTTTTGATAGATTAATTGAGAAATCCGTCATCCACACGATTTTTTTTTTGAGCGGGTACATGTTTATTTCTTTTTTGTTTGTTTTTGTTTTCAATGTCGCCCTGCCTGAAGAAGAATAATTCGCGCAATCCCTATTTCATCGGGGGGCAAGATGGACACAGGCATCCTAGGGGTAAATGGTGTGCATGTGCGCACACGCACTGGGTCTTCCCTGTGTTTGCGCACACCCACGGTAACAGAGATATATATAATATTAGTACTGGGGTGTGGAGGGATGATTGGAGGGGGGGAAAGGGGGGGGGGGGGGGGGGGGGGGGGGGTTTTTTTAGGGGTTTTTTTTTTGGACAACGTGGGGGGGGGGGGGGGGGGTGGGGGGGGGGGGGGGGGGGGGGGGGGGGGGGGGGGGCTTTTTGTTTGGGGGGGAGAGCTAGACTTTTTTGAACTTTGCGCACACACACACACAACAGAGATATATATATATATATATAATGCTGAACAATTAAGTAGTGGGGGGAAAACAAGTGCAGGTTAACAATTTTTCCATCATTATAATAATGATTTGGCAAAGATTTGAAATCGGAAAATTTTTTTTTTTTTTTTTTTTTAAATATGAAGTAAATGGGAAAATGTATATCATAAATATGAAAACCCTTCACTAGCTGCACGAGGAAACTATCGCAATCCCTCTCGAAGGCAGATCTATATGTATCGCCTGCTCCGAGGCCGATCTATATGTACGCCTGCTCCGAGGCCTTTCGTCCGCTGGATCGGACTCATCAGGGAGACACGGCTGATTGGGTCTGTGCTCTTGGCGTCAGATAGAGACACACCACAGTCCATAATTCTGTGGTGTTCCGACCGCCAAGGGTTCGAAAAAGAATCCAACAGCACCCCCAAAGCAGCCAGCGAAAGGTAGTAGAATTAAACAAAACGAAAGTGTGGAGAGGAAAAAAAAGTTGTTGAAAACTAAAAACATTACGCAAACAGTATAAAAATGTAAGAGACAATCTTTGAGCCTATGCTTGAGGATCCATTTAAGGATGCAAGGAGATCAAAAGATATGGAACAGTCTGAGTGGTCAGCTCTGCTGTTCAATAACCCAAGCATTGTCAGCGGCTAATGACTTGGCAAAGATTTGAAATTGGGAGAAATTTTTTTTTTTTTTTTTTTTTTTTTTTTAATATGAAGTAAATGGGAAAATGTACATCATAAATACGAAAACCCTTCACTAGCTGCATGAGGAAACTATCGCAATCCCTCTCGAAGGCAGATCTATATGTATCGCCTGCTCCGAGGCCTTTCGTCCGCTGGATCGAACTCATCAGGGAGACACGGCTGATTGTGTCTGTGCTCTTGGCGTCAGATAGAGACACACCACAGTCCATAATTCTGTGGTGTTCCGACCGCCAAGGGTTCGAAAAAGAATCCATATATATATATATATATATATATATATATATATATATATATCGACGTCAGTATTTCGTCGAGGCCATGACTTCTCCCATGTCGCGAAGGTCAACTGCTATTCGGTTTCAAGTGTATTATCTGTCAAGCGATGTCAACTCAACCACTCAACGTGTGTTGAAGTGACGCTATTGAAGAAGAAGCAAGCGCCCCCCCCCCCCCCTCTCCCCCCCAGCTTAGCTGCTGCGTGGAACATGAGAACGGATGATGACAATTGCGTCCCGACAGCAACAAGAAAGCAAAGCCGCCTCTGCACGCGCCCGAGTAAGGTGTGCAACAGGATCTGCAATAATGTGGCGTCTGACTGACAATAAGAACTCTGGTTTACGGCCGGGCTGCCCCCCTAGTGCGCTTTGTCACTGGCTATGCGTCTGCCACATATACACTGCAACGGGACAGACACATGACAATGACACACAACAGCAGAACGCACGGACGAATGATTTTTGTCGAGGAGGAGGGCGTAACGTAGTCTCGTTCAAAGACAGAGAGAGACAGACAGACAGTTTGCCCGGAGAGGGTAAGGAGGGGAGGAATGAGAGCAAAACCAGGCACCTTGCTCATGACGTGTTTTCTAAGACGACTTTTTTTTTTTTCCTTTTTTTTTTTTTTTTTTAAAATGACGGGAGATATAGAGGAAAGGCAGCAGGAAGTGTGAGGCGGGGGATGCTTTCGGAGGGATTTGGGGCCTTGTGACGACGTGCGACTGCAGATTATTTACAGGCCTATCGAGTTAAAGCCACGATTTCATAGACGAGATGACGAAGCGAACATGAAGCGACAGATCCAGGCGCGAAATTTCGCGTCGAACGTTAAGGCCACCGTGACAATCTGTAGACACGGAAATAGCGCAAATGTCATGCAAATTTTGCGCCTATTTTTCCCCGTTTCGAGGAACGAAACTGTCCTCTTCATCAGCGAATTTTATTCAGAAGGGGGGGGGGGGGGGGGGGGGGGGGGTACTTTTCGCCAAATTCCTTTCGGACCATTTCTTCTCAAACACAAGCAGCACGTCTTCAGTGAAGAGAAGGGAGATGGAGGACTAATCAGTCAAACTCGTGCTCCCCGCGGTTTCTGATTTTATGATTCCGTTCACTTCACATCCGTTTTTTCTTTTTCTGTCTGATTATTTGTTTGTTTGTTTTCATTTTCTTTGTTCGTTTGTTTTTCTCCCCGTCTGTTTATTTGTTTGTTTGTTTTCATTTTGTTTGTTCGTTTTGTTTTTCTCCCTCCCACATCTCTTTTGGGCTCAGGACAGTAAGCAAAATACTGCCATTCGCGGACAGTAAGCAAAATACTGCCATTCACGATTGAAACTGATTCCTTTGGTTATGCCAGCCCCATGACTTAAAAATTATTATATATTTTAAACTTCTTTTTTTTTTCCCCAAAAGCCGGAAAGCTGGCAACAGAGCCAGTTGCCAGTGGAATGTAGCCAAGTGATTTTGGCGGCTGAATTTCGCCATCTCTTTTCCGCCTTGACCCCGTTCAGTTCAGTTCAGTTCAGTGGTTTTATTTAGTATCTTTTTCATCGCCAGATGATATTAGACACTTACTTTAAAAAAGAAAGTAAGTAAGAAAGAAAAAACACCTCCACGTTTAACTTATCATCCACGTCAGTACTCTCAAACCCACATCTGATACATGCATATTTACGCAAGTGAAATACCCTAGTGGTACACAAAATTGTTGACTATAAAATGTTCTTTTTTTTAACCGCCTTGTCACCGTGTCTATGAAAATGCAACTTGAGAGTGTCATGCATTTTCCCCTCATACTAGGTGATTTTTCTTTTCTTTTACTTCTTCTCTACTTTCTCCTTTGTTTGTTTATTTGTTTTGTCTGTCTGTCATTCTTGAAAATCAACATTCAACAGCCGTCAAAAGCCGTCATTCTTGAAATCAAGAGGCTACTGAAAAGTACTTTTCTTGAATTAATAGTCAGCTAGCAACTGTCGCTGTTGAAATTAAGAGACAACGAACAGCTAATGTTCTTCAAGTAAAATCAAGAGACAACCAACAATCATCGCTCTTAACGAAAATGAAGAGACAATCAACGATCATCGTTCTTCAAGGAAAATCAAGAGACAACCAACAATCATCGTTCTTTATGAAAATGAAGAGGCAATCAACGATCATCGTTCTTCAAGGAAAATCAAGAGACAACCAGCAATCGTCGTTCTAAATAAAAAAAAATAAAATAAAAAAGAATCCAGAGACAACCAACAATCATCGTTCTTAATTTAAAAACAGTCGACAGACAACGGACAACTGTCGTGTTCTTCAAGTAAAATAAAGAGATACCCAACACCCATAATTCTCAGAATCAACGGACAACCTACAACCATCGTTCTTAAAATCAGAAGTCAACTAAAAACCGTCGTTGTTATAAGCAAAAGGCTATCAACAACTGTCTGTCTTATAATCGAGAAACAACCAGCAAAAAGTTGTTCTTGAAAAAGCGAGTAACCACAGCTGTAATTCTTGAAATCAAGAGTCATACAACCTTCATTCTTGAAATGATGAGACAGCCAGCAACTGTCGCTCTTGAAATCAAGCGACAACCGACCAGACCACCATTTTCTTGAAGCAGACAACTTGCAACCGTCGTTCTTAAAACAATGAGCAACCGTCATTCTTGAAATCAAGAAGCTAGAATGCGAATAAACAAACAACCGTTGTTCTTGAAGCAGACATTTTACAACCGTCGTTCTTAAAACAATCAGCAACCGTCATTCTTGAAATCAAGAAGCCAGAATGCGAATAAACAAACAAAACTGGATGGAAAGTAATTCAAACACAAACAGACAAATGAATTTTTGACAAATGTGTTTTCTGCATACACATCGTTTAGTGCATTGCGTATGTGTGTATATGTCATCTGTGATGTCTAGAAAAGACACATTTGTCCGAAATTCACTTGTCTGCTTTGTATCATGTATCGAATAACTGTTATTCTGAGTTCTGTTTGGAGTTTTTAATCATATAGTAGTAGCTTTTTTTTTTTTTTTTTTTTTTTTTTTGTACTACTGTGGTGTAGTCTGTCCTGTTAAAGCGAGAGACAACCAACGATTGTCGTTCTTGAACTCGAAAGACAATAACAGTCGTTCTTGAAATCAAAAGACAATAGCATCACCAGACAACCGACGACCGTCGTTAATTAAATCAAGATACAGCCAACAACTGTTGTCCTTAAAATGAAACACGACCAATATTATTAACCCCCTCCCCCACCCCTCTCTCCCTCGGGTTATCTCAATACTTTGCACGTCCCGGATATCCGGTTTATTTGGTTTAAAATAAACTCGTGTCAGAAACAGTTTACACACAGTCTGGGGCATACTTCAACATCTGTGAAACATGAGATGCGTGAAAGAGTTGGTGCCGGTGTCTTGTCTTCCTCAGTTTGTTTCAAACAGAAAAGACGACCCCCCAGGGAAGGCAGCCGCGGCCACAGTCACGTGGTCTGTGCTCCAGAGTAGTCCACTCTTTGTTCGCTTACAAATGGGGCAAGCTGGGTGTGTGACAGAGGTCTTTTACGTAGTCTCACGAATACACGCTATTTTCGTGTCCTGGTGTCGAGTTTCTGTTCTTCAGTTTTCTTTTTCTGCTTCATTCATCCGTGGACATGGTCTAAATGCCTCGAAGTATTAAGAAAGGCTTACAGTTTACTTCCTCATTTCGTCTAGAGCGGTAAAAGGAACTCGACGAACTGGTAATGTTCTGAGGCAAGGTCAAATTCTTATGTCCACTTCTTTACAGTCCTATTCATTCAACAACAACAAAAACAAGAAAAAATAAAAAGGAGAGAAAGAAAAAGAGAGAGAAAAATAAGCAAACAAAAGAAAGGAGGAAAAAAAGGGCTCGAGGAGTACAAGGGAGAAATGTCGCGCACCTCTGTAAGTGTGCGTGCGTGCGCACGTGCCAGTTTGGGTGCGTGTGTGTGTGTGCACGCGCGTGCATGGGTGCGTGTGTGTGTGTGTGAGTGTGTGTGTGTGTGTGCTTGTGTATGTATGTGAGTGTATGTGTGTGCGTGCGTGTGTGTGTGTGTATGTGTGTGTGAGTGTGCGTGCGCGCGCGCGTGCGTGTGTGTGTGTGACAGAGAGAGAGCACGCGCATGCCGGAATGCGAGTGTGTTTGTGCATATAAGAGAGAGAGAGTGTGTGTGTGCGCGCGTGTATGTGTGTGTGTGTGCGCGCGCGCTTATATGCGCACGCGCGCGTACGTGCATGTGTATACGTATGCGTGCGCACATCCACATAGTTGATAGGCGTAAAAGTCTCCCCCAAAACCTGTCTCTATGGCACTGGACCTGGTCAGAAATGAAAGCAAGATTATAAAACCTGCTGAGAGCCACCAGTCGTTTTGAATGGGCTTGGTCGATAGGCCAGAGAAACAATATCAACAGGTGCGACACTAAGTTGTCCCAACAAGAACATTGCAGACTGACCCTAGCCAATGGTTCCAGAGGAGATTAGGTGCAGGGAAGCGGGACAAGAGAGGATCAGAGGGGGGGGGGGGGGGGGGGGGGGTGCATATGATTTGGTCATGCTGGTCCACAACGCTCCCCAATTCCTGTTCCTTTGATACCCCTTGCACCCCCCCCCCCCCTCCCTCCTCCTTCCCAGCTCTGCTTTGTTTAATCCCTCCCATTGATAGCATATCTGCTACCGACTACCGTACGTACGAGTCTCTCTCTCTCTCTCTCTCTCTCTCTCTCTCTCTCTCTCTCTCTCTCTCTCTCTCTTCACATGGGGTAAAACAAGGATGCTTGTTAAGTCCACAGTTGTTGTTTTCTTTTTTCATCAAAGGAAGACATGGTATCCAGATGATACCTGGAGCAGTTGAATTAGTTTTACTACTGTATGCTGATGACGTTGTTCTTCTGTCCGGAACAGTTGTAGGTTTGCAAAACCAACTAAATGTATTGAAAGAAGAAGCAGACCGCTTAGGTTTATCAGTTAACTTGGATAAGACGAATATAGTGGTCTTTAGAATGGGTGGCCATCTATCAGTGTATGAAAAAAATGTCTTATGGAAATGCAGATGTTCAAGTAGTTAAATTCATATAAATATCTTGGAATGATATTTTCAACAAAATTACTTTCCGTTACGCATGGGAAGAATCTCTGATGAAAAAAAAAAAAGGTACTATTGAAATTCTGAAATCCCTGAGAAAACTGAATTGTACAGACTGTGGTATATTTTGGAAAATGTTTGATGATACACAGATAAAAACCTCTTCTTACTTATGCAGCTGAAATTTGGGGCTTACATGAAAATTCGCAGATGGAAAAAGTACTACATATGCTATGAAGCGTTTCCTTCAAGTACCTATTCATCCATCCACACACGTTTTTTATATGGAGAAATGGGCAGATACCCTTTGTATATAAGTACATTTGTGAAATGTATTAAGTACTGGTTTTTAGATCTTGAAGCTACCCCAGTCCCGTTTGAGCAGGCAAGCCTATGATATGATGCTTCTAGAAATGGAAAAAGGTAAAGAAAACTGGGCTTATAAAGTAAAGAAAGTCCTTTCAGAACAGGGTTTTTTGGAATAGTGTGGATGATGACCCAGGAAGTAGGAAATGAGCAACAGTTCATTGCGGAATTTAAAGACAGGCTTATTTGTTCTTTTAAACAGAATTGGCACTCAGATATGGAAAGTAAAGAAAAATATCGCTGGTTTTTTTCATTTAAGAATGTGTTCCATTCTGAAAAGTTTCTCAATGTCATAACAGATAAATGGCACAGAATAAATTACGCAAGATTTAGGTTGAGAACTTTAGGTTTTAATGCGAACAAAAGATGTTGAATGTGAAACATCCACAGAATCTCCTTGTCCTGCATGTAGGCACATTATTGATGACGAAGAACACTTTCTGTTCCACTGTACTGCTTATAATGAAGTGCGGACAAATTGTTCATTTTTCCAGTTAGATATAGCGAAAACACAAAATGTCGCTGTCGTGTTATCATCAGATGATGTGAACTTGTATTTAAATCAGTTTCGAAATTCATCGCGGAAGCATTGAAAATTAGACAGATGAAGGGTAATGAAATTTAAGATAATACATTATAGAGATATCTGAATGAATATTATCATTCGTCGCATGTTGAAGAGATCAGTAAAATACAATGTCATCATTTGATTGAGTGGATGGTCGAGTCAGTCGTAAGTTTTTTTTTTTTGTTTTTTTTTTTAACTTTACTGCATTACTCCTGCTCTGCGAGAGTGAGGACATAACGAAATGTTACGAATTTTTTTGTTTTTTTAACTTTGGATTTGATACACACTAGGAATGAAAGTATACTATTTGTTTTGCAGGGAAGGAAGAGGGAAATGTTTTTTGTTCCGTTACCTCTCCCCCCTTGTCAAAAGACCTCTTTGGTAATGACAATAAAATATCAAAGTGTCAAAATCTAAAATCAGGTTCTTTTTCCGTCCGTCCTGAAATCCTGTCTTCAATCAGGTTTATGTATGTCGCAGGTGTGGAGTAACTGAAAAGAAGGGCGCGAGCATTCAGGAAAATAGAATACTCGCGGCGTTTGGCAGAATGTCGACGATGGGCAATGATAAGGAACTATCGAACATTTGAAATTCCACAAGCACATACTATTCAGATTGTACATGATGAATGGCGGTCCCCGTTGATCTAATGGCTGTGCCATTGATCTAAACATAATGGCTCGAGTGTGTGACACGATCGCCCATCTACACTTCAGACTTTCAGCCTTGTTGGACTGGGCAAAACATCTTTACCAATTAGTTTGGGATGTTTTGGGTACATCCTGTTAAAAGATGTCACTCCTTAAATGTCTAATCATTTTCTCTTTGATCCCGAGAAACTGAATCAAAAATAAATGAACAATCATTGATTTTTTTTTTTTTTGTAATGTAGTCACGCGCACTCACCAATATTTCATAGTAGATTCTTCTTTCTTTTTTTTTTTTTCTATATTTTCTTTGATACCCAAGCCGTTCATTCCAACTGTCCCATACTCCCCCCCCCCCCCTCCCCCCCCCCGACAGGTTACATGTTCGTTCTACTGCAGCCCTAAAACCTGCAGACCTTGGGGAGCCATCAATAATGAGGTTCACCTGAGGCCACTCAACGGAGCAGTCACTGTATTGTCACCGGTTAGTCCGGGTTGTGTCGGTCACACCGCAAGGTGGTTTTTTTTTAGTGGTTTGTTGTTGTTGTTGTTTTCCCCTCCCTCCCCCCCCCCCCCCCCCCCCCCCCCAAAGCTGTCTGTGTGAACACGCGATCAAGCATGTTCGTTCATTTGTCAAAGCAGATTTGTCTGCACGAGATTGTTGGAGGGGAGAGAGGGGGCTGGGGTTGGGGGATGGGGTGGAGGTGGGGGGTATCTTACTTTGTTTCAGAGCTGTTTGGCAAACAGACAACATCAGGCGTTACCGCCTTGTCTCACTTGAAAGGCCCGTGTACAGACCATCACTCAGCTGAGCCCATCCAGCTCTTTACAGCGTGTCAGCGGGTGTTTACAATCGGTTTACACAGGTTTCTTCCCAGGAGAAAAGACGGGTCACTTGCAATACTGTCACCGGCGTTTCCGATCCCCATTCTCTCTGTTGAGGAATTCCAAGGTCAGTTAACCTTGGTGGTTATGTTTCGTGTTGAGAGTCCGGCGTTGTTAGCTAATGGCCACCCCCCACCCCCCCCCCCGCCCCCACCCGCCCCGATTTCATGTGTTGACTAAATGAATTTCCCGACTGTTGTTGTTGTTGTTGTTGTTGTTTTCCTTCAACCAATCCTTTACACACCATGCATAGTCTGTATGTTCTCTTACAAATGGAGAAAGTCTTGCTGATTTTTTTTAGTGTTTTAGCATTTGATACAAAATGTCTGGGTTTCTTAGTGTTCTGTGTGGTGTACTGGCACTCTCACACTGATAATGTGCTGCTTATGCAAACAGAACAACATAAATGAAACAAAAGGCTTAATACTTAATTAATTTTCTTTCAGGTTTTCCCAGAGAGAGAGAGAGAGAGAGAGAGCGGAAACGGAAACAGACAGAGGCGGAGTCATAGAGTTGTAGGTAGAAAATGTTACAAATCGTCCCACCAGTTGGCTAGTCCCCACGCTTTTGTTTTCTATTTTGTGGATTGTACAGGGCAGGGGGGTAGGGGCGTGTTTAGTTGTGTCCTTTTTCTTTTCTTTTCTTTTCTTTTTTCCTCTCCAGAGCTGATATATTGTGTATTTGAATCTAGCCACATTCATTACATTCATTACAAGTGACAGTAATCCATACTTGAAAACCATACCACTAATCTATATTTTGCCATTGAGAAAAAGCTTCAGTTTCCACATGAAAGAGTCACTGCATAAGAACTCGTCAATATATATATATATATATATACTACAGTTGCTAAGGTATGACAGAGCAACGCACAGGGATTAAATAAATGAATAAAGTAACAGGCAGTGAAACAGGGGGACAACAATGAGACTAAACATGTGCCTGGCCAGCGCAGTAAACCATCGCACTGGTCAGACAGACCCTGGGGGCCTTGTTCACGTGTGGTTTGTATCACGGCATCCAAATTCGTAAAGCTGTGTGTGTGTGTGTGTGTTCGAGTAGGTTTCATTTATCAACCACAGCACGGAGTTGGAGATATTATGTTATACATGCGCGTATCTGTGTGAAACGTTCAGTGTGTGTGTGGGGTGTGTGGGTGTGTGTGCGCGCGCGCGTCTCTGTGTGCACGTCTGTGTGTGTGCTTGTGTGTGTGTGTGTGTGTGTGATTCCGGTAAAAAAGTGAAAGGCATCGGAACCAGAGCGATGAGCTCCGCCCGAATTATGCCGTGTCCCTTACACAGTGAAACCATGACTGTTCACTGCTCCAACGGTCATTACGCTTTGGGACTTTAACATTTCTTTTAACTTGTTGTAACTGTGATTAAGAACCTGCCGGGCCGGTAAATTGAAGTCTGTGATGCAGTTGTTTCTGTCACGTTGAATTGTTTTTACTACTGCTATCCGTGCAGTCATCCCACTCATTGCCTTACGACTTAAGGCAGTTAGAGGATTCGTGTATTTCGTCAAGCAATGTGTAAATTGCTGGTAAACTTAGTTGTAGTGTGCTATAGGGATCAAGTCCATTGCTGAACAGAGATACACCGACGACGGAGATGAAAGAGGTGGGAGGGTGAGGAGGGGGGGGAGGAGAGAATGGAGAGGGAAAGCGAAGCGAAGAGAAGGAGGGGGGGGGGGGGGGGGGGGGGGGGGGGGGGGGGGGGGGGGCCATTGCATAGCAAAGGGTCAACAACCGGTAGAACATCAGGAGTACCACGCCAAGCAAACAGTGGGAAAATAAACCGATGGGGTGAAGACTAGGAGTGAGGAATGCGGGAGGACGAGCTGCTAACCCGACATTAACCCACAAACAGGGAGGGAAGAGAAGGAGAGGGGGTGGTGGGTGGGATGAAAAAGCGAGGAAAGGAGGAGGGAGAAGGGGGCAGCACCGACTTCACCTTCCAGGCGACGGGGTGAAGGTCATTGTGTTTCACACCTTTGAATAAACTACCTTCTGTCATCTTCGAAGAGTGTTATTTTCTCGGGTCTCACGGGTTCACGGTCATCGATCGCCCTGGATTTGGGTATGGTTGGTGTGGCATGTGCCTATGATGAGCTCGTTCAGCTATAAAGCACGAGCTTGAAAGCGCGAGTTTAATAGCCGCGCCACACCGATTTCAGCCCTGACTTTCTCATTAAAAAAAAAAATTTTTCTTTTGCCTTTTTCATGCATTACTTTCTGTAACTTTATAGTTTGGCTCTTATTTATTCATTATGATCCATTTTTTACTCCTGAAATAAGAGGCTGACTGACAAGTCGATTGGCCCAAGACGTAGTTTACTGGATAGATAGTTTGTTTACTTACTGATTAGCTAACGTCATCGCTAAAATTAGTAAAAAAATTTTTCTGCTTTAAGCGATCGATGTCATAGTGTCTTCCAATGGGAAGAAAAACAATAACAGGAAATGGAAAAAAAAAATGAAAAAAGGGGAAAAGAAAAGAGGGGGAAAAGGAAAAAAGTTAATCAAATTGAACTACTGTACTTCAACACAATACTTATGGAAAAGATGGTTTCTGCTCTAAACTACTTTACATTATTGTATAAGTTTATCTCGTGTTTGTAAAGGGTTCACATATTCTTGTCGATGATGCGATTGCTGTGTTCTCTCCCTTCTTCCCATTTTCCATGTTATAATTTTATTTTTTCTGCTACTGTGTCTCTTTTTCTCGGCTTTTTTTTTTTTTTTTTTTTTTTTTTTGTCTGTTTGTTTTTGTTTTTCTTTTTCAATGTTTCCTTAAAAATATCCCAAGCGCGAAGTGAAATGCTTAGTATACTGTGAATGTATTTAACCGCCAATATATTGTAAATGTCTATTTGAGCACAGTATAAGCCTAGGGCTTGTTGTTGCTCATTCGTCCTGTCAATTATGAAGGTATTCTGTTCATTTGTTTTTGAAATAGAAGTTATTTAAACCAAAAAGCGCGAATGATGGTGTCAATTCAATTTTACTTCAAGCATTAGCCTTCGATAAAAGTATAAACTTTCAGCGCCAGAGAAAAAGAGCGAACACGTGGCTTTTCAGTACAAGGTCACAGTAAATCATAACAAGCAAGCCAAAAGGGCAGTAGTCTTTATGCAACATGCGTACTGTTTGATCCCGTCCCAAACAGAATCGACGTCTAGGCAAATGCTTTTGTAACATCAAGAACGTGCATGTGCCTATCATGAGCTCAATTTCCAAATACCAGCGCCAAGATGGATTCTGAGAGAACCACGCAGAATACGTCAGATGCTGTCTGTCCCGGCATTACAGTAGTAGTAGTAGTAGTAGTAGTAGTAGTAGTAGGAAGTGTTCGCCGCGTACTGAGGCAGACTATCATGTCAAAATGAGTACCCCCCCCCCCCCCCCCCCCCCCCCTTCTGACGTTCTCACAACCCCTACACACACCTGCACACACTGTCACGATCCCGAGAGAGCAACTCTGCAAGATTTCAGTTCAGACTTCACTCTCAGAGCAACATTGTTCGGGCGTGAAATGCATATTCCTCTGCTTACCACCTCTCCCATCCCAACCACTATCCTACTTGCACCCCTCCCCCCCCCCCCCCCCCCCCCTTCCCCCCCCCCCCCCCCCCCCCCCTCCCCCTCGAGAGTTGATCTACCAGACCGCTTCAATACCTCTTTGAACATTCTCCACCCTGATTTCACCCCACTCCCAAAAAAAGACGCTACCCAGTTTCGGTCCAGACCTCAGAGGGTCGGTAACAACGTGACATTCTTCTGCCTTACTTTTGTCCTCATACCGAGAACAACACTCGAAACACACAGAGCGCTTGAGAACGGCCCCGGAAGACTTCAGCGCAGACTAGATTTGGGACTGGGGACAATTTTGTCTGTGAGAGAAGAGACTTGGTAGAACCTTTAGGATACAGACCACCTTTCCCAACACGAGACTGAGGCTGAGAAGTAATTTCCGGTTGGGCTCCGAACGAATTGAATCTTCTTTTCTTAATCCTTTCCCTCCATAGGGCGAGGAAAACGGAGGGGCTGTCCTAAAGCCGAAACACAACCCCCCGCCTCCCTTCTCACGCTTCTCCTTGATCTCCCCCCCCCCCTCCCCCCCCCCCCCCCCCCCCCCCCCCCCCCCCACACACACACACACACACACACCCCGCACACCCATTCTCGCCTCTCATTCGCCAAAGTACCTCAGAATAGTCTGGTGCACTAAGCTGATAATGATGGATCATGTCAGGAGCTGCAAGCCCACAATGGCGACTGTCCCTGTGCGTGATGTGTTTGAAAATGTGAAGCTTTAGAGTCTGGACTGACGGGGAAGCAATGTTTCGGAAACCAAAAGATGAATAGGATACCAAGACCTTTTTTTTTTAATTTAAAGTGAAATGTAAGCACATGGGGTGATATATTCAGTAAGTAAGAATCTCTTTATCACGCCTCCATCAATAATCAAACAATTGTCGGAATATCGGTCGTGCCTTTAAAGCGGAGTTGCCCCAAAGCACACACTGCTCAAAACCACGCGTCAAAAAGCGCAAGTGTGATGATGAAAAGCGGGAATGATAAATATCAACAACAAAAAACACGAACATGGCTTAATTATACGTTTAACGTAAATCACTCTACGCAAACCAAGCCACTGTGCATGCTTTAGTGAACTCTTGGCATCATGTTGGACTGCAGGCCTCCATGTTGGTTATCACAATCGTCATTTCTCCATTGGGAGTGTGCGATGCTGTGGGATAAAGATTAGGATCTGACCAGTGTTCACGCCTTCGGAAAGGTCCCTGGGGCATGACCCCGATCGGCACAGCCCTGGATTTCCGGTCAGCCCCGCCAAGCGCAGCGCAGTTAGTCCAAGTGTGAACACGGAACTGAATTAGTGTACCTGGAACACGCGAGGAAAGCCTTCGCCGGTTAAACGATGGATTCTTGCCTCTTGTGACAAGGAAACTGGTTAAGCAAACCTTTGGGGGTTTCTGAGAGCGAACCTGCCTTGCACGATGCTGAACTAATTCATTCTTATATGACGAACAAGTAGGGTAACTCTTTCTCCCATGATGAGATTAATTACACGTAAACATCTAAAAAAAAAATGCTGTTCACGACACAAAATGGCCCAGCAGTAATGCCAACGGAGAGCGCACAGAACAAACAAGGAGACATCGTATTCTTTGTACTTGCTTCACCTGAAATGTTAACTCAAGAATCGCGATGTTCAAATCGCCAGGACTGTTACAGAAAAGCCGTATTTGGTAAACGATGGATTCTGTTTCTGTTCTGACGAGAAAACTGCTCTAGAGATGTCTCCTTTTTTGTTCTGTGTGCCCTGTGTTGGCATCTTTTTCAGGCGATTTTTGGTATTGTAAGCAGCATTCGTTTGGAGTTGTGTGCGTGTAATTCATTTCATCACGGGAGAAAGTTACTCCGCTTGTTCGTTATTTACTGTTTACTAGTCCCTGTCTCATTTAGGGTTTCCATTCACAATTTATCTTTACTTTTAAGTGGGATGACTGCATGCGGTATTTAAAGTAAAACAGGCAGATGTAAAGTTACAGGACCGCCAAACGAACAGAATAAACAAACTTTTTTGTAACTTGTTCGTTCCTTTGCCGGTCCAGCAACTTTACTTCGGGTCTTTCGGCTCATAACTCCTCACAGTACATCTTGTAAAATATCAAACACTATACCCTATACAACATACAGCACACATTAGCCTGTGTAGACTTATACAACTCGCTCTTTTCGACGCTCTTTTTTTTTAGACGATACCCAAGATGCGCCATTCCGACATGCGCTCAATCTGACAGTCACCTCAGATCACGCTCTGTGGACGCACCCCTTTCAAGTCTATGCTAAAGTAACCTAAGGAGCCGCCTGTGGTCGTTCCTATTGTCATGCTCTGTCCATTATCTTATTTCACGCGACTGGGGCGTGCCAAAGCCTGTATCCTGTTGAAACGGGGCTTCCTCATGGACAATTTTTAGGGGTTCCTCAGTTTTTTGAATTTATAGGGCGTGGCATTGTGCTCCTGCCGGGGTGAGGGTGATGAGCACGGCAGGGTGGCGTGAGGAGGAGTAGGGGTAAAGATGGCGGAGGGGGAGGCAAGGGTGACGGGGAAGGGGGGAGGATAAGGTGAGAAGGGCGGGGTGGGGGGTGGGGGGGGGGGGGGGCTGTTTTGTCAGTTTCTGCGTAGCCAGTCAAATGGTCAGCTAAAAATAGTCCGGGTATAAAGGGTAGGAAAAGCACAGGGGTTGGAATGGTCGGTTAAGGTTGCCGGCTTGGGTCGGTTGGTTTAGGAGCAGCGAATCTGCCGGGCAGTCAACTCAGTGTCTGTCACGAACTCCCCATCTGGCTGTTTTCATCTCATTCATTATTGACTTAAGATAATTAGACTCATTTTCTACCATGCTGGGACGATTGGGTTGATAAATGATTGGTCGACAAGACCCTTGAACTATCACTAAGGGAAGTAACTAAAAAGTCAGTCACGTTTCACGCACATTCGATTCAACCAGCTGGTTGTCGTATAGTAGTAGTAGTCGTAGATAAAATACAGAACTCGCTACAAGCGTCTATGATGGTAGTCATTGTCCATCTTGGCTAATACTGCAACGGTTAACCTACAGCACTGAAATCGGCTAATCTGACCAATCATTGAGAGGAGCTGATTGATTTCATTCAATACTAGCCGGCGGCCGGAATCAACCGATCTGTACGTACGGTTTCAAGAGCTATCGCTACAAATAAACGGGTCCATGGCACGCAACACACAACTGGCAACCCACGTGGTCCCGGCGTACAGGGCTTTTAAATGAATAAATAAAGAGTAAATAAATGAATAAATAATAAATGAATAAGCGACTGAACGCGTGTGATAAGAACGTGCAAACTTCAGCAGGAGGGAAGGGGAAGGTGTGAGGGAGTAAGGGAGGGGGTGGGTGCTGGTGGTGGTGGTGGTGGTTCGGGGACCACAGCTGTCTGAAATCCGACCCGTGCATTAATCCAACGTGCTGGCAAGTGTGAAATAGACAAACAAGAGCTGGTTGATAAATCTCTCTCTCTCTCTCTCTCTCTCTCTCTCTCTCTCTCTCTCTCTCTCTCATACCCATCTCACTCCTCACTCCCCACCTCTACCACCGCACATGGATTGTATTATTTCGTGTCTGTTGTTTTCCCAAGATGATGACTTAGGAGAGTTTTTTTTCTTTTCTTATTGACACTGAGTACCTTACACTTCCCTAGAACGCACACGCTCTCTCTCTCTCTCTCTCAAAGAAGAAATGGAGATGGAGAGAGAAGTACAGGCGTGTGCGTGCATGCGTGCGTGCGTGCGTGCGTATGTGCTTGTGCGCGCACGCGCGCGTGTGTATATGTATTTGTGTGTGTGTGTGTGTGTGTGTGCGCGCGTGTGTGTGTGTGGTGTGTGTGTGTGTGTGCTTCACTACATTCATTGTGATAGCCCTGACATCAAACTCTCCAGATTAATTATCGAGGACATCTGGCCTCTTGTGTTTATTCAAAATCAAAAATCAAAAATAAAAAGGAGAAGACACAGAGTCGTCAGGGTATGGGGGGGTCGGTGTTGTCGGTGTTTTTTTTTTATACGTGTTCGCTGTCTGCCATCACGTGCGGTCAGTGTTTTTCATGTGTTTTTGATTTCTGCTCCCTGATAGGAACTTCCATTTGTGTCTGCAATTGTTAACCATTTCTATCCTAGTGTTTAGGGTTGCTAATTTTGGTTTGCATAGGATCATATATTTTTCTGTTAGGCATAAATTACATCTTTTTGAAATGTTATTGTATGATGCAGTCTTTTTAAGATTTTCCAGGATATGTTGTAATCTATTTTTTTTATCTTTGAGTTTCCAAATATATTTACTCAATTCTGTTTGATTTTTGTATCTTTCTTTGTTAAATGACTTTATGATTTGCATATCTAGTTTTAAAACTGGTTTTCAGTGATACCTATATATGTTTCTTCAGTGTTCTCTGATTTTACAGTGGCTTGGTATACAATATTGCTGTGGAGGCATTTATTGTTTAGAGGGCACTGTTGTTTCTTGGTACAGTTGCAAGATTTCCTTTCTTCACCCTCGTTTGTCTCTGCACTGCTTTTCGTTTTGTTGGTGAAATCATGATGTTTTTGAGATTCGGCATACATGAGTATGAATTTGATGTTGTGCCTGTTAAATATCTTAAACAGCTTGTGCTCTTTTGGAAAGAAGATGTCAGAATTTTAAAGAATTCTTTCCCAACGTTTGTTTTAACTCTTCCATCGTATGGGGGGTTGTACCATATGATTTTCCTTTCCTGTTCTTCTTGTGTCTGCTCATATCATTTCCTGGGTCATAGTGTAATTTGTAGTTGTAGCCACTTTGGTGTAACGCTTCTTGGTATTCAGCTGCAGTGTTGTTAAATACTGTTTCATTACATGACAGATTAGATAATCTCTTGTTTATGCCTCTAGGTATCGTTTTGAGTATGGAAGGTGGGTGATTACTTTTGATATTTACATAGACAGGTGTGTCATTTGGTTTTTTGTATGGTTTAAATGTATGTTGGTTGAGGTCTAACGTGATGTCTAAATAATTCACTATCTTTTTGTTAGCTTCTGTGGTGATTTTTAAATTTTGGTCGTGGAAGATTTTGCACAATTCTTTTTTTTTATTTTCATGTTTCTAGGGCTATCACTCAGTGCAGCGAGGCCATCATCTCTGTACAGTCCAATTTGTTTTCCAAGTTTATTTTGAATGTTAGATAGCATGAATAGTCCGACAAGTTCGCAGGTTTCGGCACCATCATACGATCCCATAGTGACATCAAAAGTTGAACTTTTCCTGGTGTTCTTGGTCCAAGTCTCGTTTTTGCTGTGGAGTAAAGTTTTCTTTGTATGGAAAATGATTTCCATTTCTAACCCTGATATTTCAGTGTATTGTTGGCAAATTTTATAGCTTTGGCGAGCAGCTCTTCATCTATAGATGGATAAAAATCTACTACATCAAATGTTATAAAGACTGTGTTTTCTTGCTTGTTGAGGTTTTTAAAAACATTGTATAACTTCATATGTATTTTTCCAGAGGTTGAATTCGGTGTTCTCTCTTATGTTTTTTATGGTTTCTAAAATGCTTTTACTGATTTTTCCTAATTCGGATTTGGATGGGTTTATCAATCTACAAGTTGGGGTGTTCAAAAAATTAGGTTTATGGTCTTTGAGTGTTATAAAAGCTTCTCTTTCTGCTGTTGTCTCTACTCTATCACTTAGGTCCATTTGCTGTACAAGCTCCTTTTCTTTTTTCCTAATGTGGTCATATGTAACTTTGTCAGTTTTTTGTAATTTTTTTGGATGTTTTTATCAAGGAGTTGTGAGTACTCTTTAGATTCCATTTTGTAAAAATTACTGGTTTTGTCTGCTTTCACAAATATTTTCTGTCGTTTTGGATTAGTTTGATTTCGTTTTTTAACGATGTTTGAAATTCGTTGTTTGATTTTTTGAATTCTATGTTAGCTATCATTCTTTTCATTTTGTCTTCAAATGTTCTCATTTCCTCGATGGCTGGTGGTGCTCGCCATGTTTCAACCGGGTTGGGAGCGGCATCTGTTAAAACTTTGATTAAAATGTAAAAGCTAAAACCTACAGCGCGTTTCTTGCTGGTGCAGTTCAGGGTAGCAGCATCGGTAGTTCAAAATCCCAACCTTTGACATCACGTTAGACCTCAAACCAACATACATTTTAAACCATACAAAAAACCAAATGTTCCATACTCAAAAACGTAATCTACCCATTGGCTCAAAACGATACCTAGAGGCATAAACAAGAGCGTCATGTAATGAAACAGTATTTAACAATACTGCAGCTGAATACCAAGAAGCGTTACACCAAAGTGGCTTACAACTACAAATTACACTATGACCCAGGAAATGATATGAGCAGACACAAGTCAGGAAAAGGAAAATCATATGGTACAACCCCCCATACGATGGAAGAGTTAAAACAAACGTTGGGAAAGAATTCTTTAAAATTCTGACATCTTCTTTCCCAAAAGAGCACAAGCTGTTTAAAGATATTTTTTGATTATAAGTGTTCATGTATGCCATCACGTTATCAAAAAGTGTTTTTCTCATGTGTTTTCATTGATTCAACCAACAAAACGAAAAAGCAGTGCAGAGACAAACGAGGGTGAAGAAAGGAAATCTTGCAACTGTACCAAGAAACAACAGTGCCCTCTAAACAATAAATGCCTCCACAGCAATATTGTATACCAAGCCACTGTAAAATCAGAGAACACTGAAGAAACATATATAGGTATCACTGAAAACCAGTTTAAAAATAGATATGCAAATCATAAACAGTCATTTAACAAAGAAAGATACAAAAATCAAACAGAATTGAGTAAATATATTTGGAAACTCAAAGATAAAAAAATAGACTACAACATATCCTGGAAAATCTTAAAAAGAGCTGCATCATACAATAACATTTCAAAAAGATGTAATTTATGCCTAACAGAAAAAATATGATCCTATGCAAACCAAAATTAGCAACCCTAAACACTAGGATAGAAATGGTTAACAATTGCAGACACAAAAATGGAGTTCCTATCAGGGAGCAGAAATCAAAACACATGAAAAACACTGACCGCACGTGATGGCAGACAGCGAACACGTATAAAAAAAAACACACTGACAACACCGACCCCCCCCCCCCCCCCCCCCCCCCCCCCCCCCCCCCCCCCCACCAGCGACTGCACCAGCAAGAAAACAGCGCTGTAGGTTTTAGCTTTTACATTTTAATCAAAGTTTTAACAGATGCTGCTCCCAACCCGGTTTGAGCACTTTTTAAAAGTTATTGTTGGTTAGCAACACAATTATTATATATATATATATATATATATATATATATATATATATATATATATATATATATATATATGGAGAGAGAGAGATGCACACGACCGATAGCTCAAAGACATAGTAGCTCAATTGCTGGCCTCCTGAAGGCTGATAAATCTAGCTTGTGCTAGGGCCCAGAATTTCGCTAGATTTGTTTTCCCTCATATCATTAAAAAAAATTGAAAAGTGAATTTAAAGATAAAAAAATTACTGTTCACCGGTCGAAAAAGACAAACAAATCACAAAACCAGAAATAAACAAAGTCAAATGGGGAACAGACCTCGGAACGGACAAACTATGTCCAACCCGTACAATATGTATACATGCACTTGCAGCACCATCTTCTTCTTCTTCTGCGTACGCAGGCTGATATTCCTACGGACACTCCCTATGTGGACAGACAAGTATTAATCCCA
>JADBJO010000217.1:172500-180000 GCA_016801955.1 Conus betulinus | reverse complement strand
TTTATTCATTTATCCATCAGCTTAAAATTATGCGTAGTGTGGTCTCAAAACTTGGCGGATGTGATGTAGCGTAAATGGAATGGTCCGCAGGCGGTGACGCCTTTTTGATGAAACTGAAACTGAAACTTTTGACACTTAGCGCTGATGAACGTAGTGTTAACGCTACGTAGCGCTATTGACACGTACGTCACTCTATCGACACGTTCCTGGATTAACAGCCTAATTTGTGAAACTGACACACATTCCCGCATTTTAA
Source organism: Conus betulinus (assembly GCA_016801955.1). Lineage (NCBI taxonomy): Eukaryota > Metazoa > Mollusca > Gastropoda > Neogastropoda > Conidae > Conus > Conus betulinus. Next base: position 179,744 of record JADBJO010000217.1, on the reverse strand, counting down.
CGACAGTCAGTTCCCCATCTACCCGACCATTTCGTGTTTACTGTGTCTGCGTCTTGTCTAAGCTCTTACACCGGCATTTGATTGACAGGGCTGATTGTCTGCGCCGCGTCAGAGGACTGTCGTGTCTGTGGAAAACGACACCCATGAAACTGATAGAATGTTGGTGTTGATCCCAGCCATCAGTTCTGGATTTGCTGATATCAATGCGACCTTTTCTTTGCAGCTGAACTTGTGCTGTCTTGCAATGCTTCATTTGTGCATCAACCATGCAATACACTCTCCAGCCTGTTGTTCAAATCGTGCGTCTATTTTTTTAAAGCTTTTTTTTCGTCCTTGCAAGCGAATCTTTTCTACGTCTTGTGCACTAGAATTAATTATTACCTTGGCATGTTTCGCATGAGAGCAGGCTTATAGGGATATGGCTTGTTGGCGTCACAACAGTGAATAGCTTAGACATGGCTGTTCAAGTAATTATACAGGAATGTTCAGTCCTTTCTGAGTTACCTGTAAAGATGACAGGGCCACCAATGAGGTTGTCAGACATTGCTATCGTCTCCTACGTTGTTACAGACAGTAAAGGCAGAATGTAAATGAGATATTTCAAAGCTATGCTGACACAAAACCAGACCTAAACGAAAGTACGTGGATTTCTGACGATTTGAGCCCGTAGAAAAAAAAAAAAAAAAAAGGGGGGGGGGGGGGGGGGGGGGGGGGGGGGGGGATCTAAATTGTCGTCCTTGGAGTAGTTCAAAATGGCGGCATGTAAGGAAGTGCGGGTGGCAGCTTTCTTCCCAATTAACCCTTCTCCGGATGAGTTAGAACTAACTATCCTTATACAGGTCACCCTCGGATCGGCTGTCCGGCTCGACAAAATCCGGGTAAGCGTATTGGACCTCTCAGAGTCGTGGAGGCCGACTGTCCGCAACCAGACCAAATATGGCGGCGCTTGAGCTCAGGGAAAGGCGTCAACTCAGATGAAGTGTTTGTAATGATCCCTTTAACGATGAGGCATTCAAGAAAAAAAAAAAGTCACCCACCTCCAGCAAGAACAGACTTCACATTCACTAAGCTTTAGTTTCCACGACTGGATTTCTTTTATCCTATCACGTAAGTCCTACGAAAAATTAAATGACGTCAAAATGATTGCATGCCATTGGTCACTGTAAACAAAATCGAAATTTTGATGCCTTTCCAAACACAAAAGTGAAAGGAAAAAAAGCGTGCAGGCTTTTTTTTTTTTTTTTTTTTTTTTTTTTTGCTACAGTAGAGTGATGTGTCGTCTGTTATAGAATTCTTGTTCTAAAGTTAATATCCACTACATTAGAAATATTACACAAGGAATAGATTCTGTATACTGACCACGAAATCTGCAAGCGGACTTCTCCGACTCAAAAAAAAAAAAATGTGGTCTTCGGCTTTTCTTTTCTCGAATTCAAAAGTGAAAAGCAACTCCTGCGTGCGAAACAGAGAAATGACTTCTTCATGAACATGGCGTGAATAGGTGTTTGGTAAGCCGTTCTTTCCAAACAACACACCATCCGGATCTCCCTACATACCACCCCTGAATGAGTGCACACGGACATCTTACGATCAAGACATCTACCGTCATTATCTACACATATTTATTAGTCTTTCATTGATCTCATCAGTCCTGAAGACGGTCTACAACCCGAAACTTCGACGATTTCTTCTTCTTTTTTTTTTTATTGCAAAATCTTCAGAACATCCACGAAGAAACTTATTAGCGATAAAGAGCTTCTAAAAAAAAAAAAGAAAAGAAAAAAAAGGGGAGGGGAGGGGAGGGGGGGGGGGGGGGTTGCGGGGGGCCATCTGAAATATTGCACCCCACCATGAAAATCTGTAGAGGATTTCATTTCGATTTTCACCCACACCTACTGGCAAAAAGTGTATTGTTTGGCCAATGGTGTTTGTGTTTCTTTTATGTGGCTGTATATGCAGGGCCGAAACGTATCTACAGTCATAGGAGAGTTTGCCTTAGCAGCTGGCGGTTGTGAGTTCGAACCACTCGTGGGGTGGGATTTTTCGGCCTGAAGATCGTGTCTGACTACTCAGCAATAAATGGGCACCAAATAGTCCTATGTTGCCCTGGACACCGTCAGCCTCTGAGAATTCACTGCCCATATAGCCCAGTATAGTATGGAACTTTAACTTGAAATCTTTTTTCTTGTGTGTGTGTGTGTGTGTGTGTGTGTGTGTGTGTGTGTGTGTTAAATGAAGGGCCGATTTACGTAAAAAGACGTTTCTTCCAGAATATCCAAGCTAGTGATGCGTCGTGACAACAATAACCGTTCCTTGTGTCCTGGCTTTTAGGTACTTTACGGATTAAACACATGGGCCTGAACATTGGAAATGGGCTAAAGGTTTGAGCTTTTCCAGTGCGACTCGCATGTACTGGTTGTTGCGTTTGTTAGTCAACGTGAAAGGATTTTTGTTCTTCTCCAACTTCCATTTCTATCAAATCCGCATCTTTTACCTCTGTTTTGGATGCTACAAACCTTCCAACCCTGTCGTGGTTTTTTTTGTTTTTGTTTTGTTTTCTGTTTTTATTTAATGTCATATTAAGATAATAACGACGCGACCTGAAACCTACCACTGGAAGTTCGGGTAAATACTAATTATGTTTCTGATCTGTCCCGTCTCTGTTTGGACTAGTATATTGCCACCGCCCGCATACTGTTTTTGCGAGTGCTGAAACAATCCAAATGCTCAAACGTAGATTTTAATGTAACCTCAAAAAGTGTGTAGGATTTGTTACTAACATCTCCCGAATAGTCAATATTGTCACTGACCAGTTTTACACCGAAGTTTTTCGTCAAGGACAAATTGCTTGGGTTTTGTGTCTTCAGGGACAAGACTACAAACAGGAAAAAAGTATGTGTGGGGCGGGATTCTGTGACTATGCGAAAGATCATTCGGTGCTAATGATCACTAACAATTCAACATCGTCCTGTAGGGAAAAGAAAAAAAAAGAAAAAAAAAAAATCGGTCTCTAGTTGAATGGCACGATCGTTTCAACGTTTAATAAGAACAGATTAAAGATACGTTAGTTCTCTTCATCGTAAGTTCCTTTGTGCCGCTTATCTTTCCACAGCCGTGTCCAGTATCAGTTCCACCGCATGAGCAAACGCTAATAGTTTTTGCCGCATTTGGAAGCAGGTAAGCGCTTTGGGGAACAAGCGAGCGCGTGCCCTACTTTGTCAATGTTGATAGTTCGGATGAAAGGGTAGACCCAACTTTACCTGGCTGCAGGCACGGTCTCGCACACGAACCAGGCTGTGACCATGGGTCAAAGGGCAAAGTGGTATGCGTCTATATTGCTGTGGCACTTCTAAAGCCACAGAATGAAACAGCGCGCAACTCCATCCCTGCGAAGTGAGGCGACGTGTGCTGTTATGTGTGATGTCGTGTGTTATGTCGTGTGTGTTATGTCTTTATGTGTGATGTGTGTGATGTGGTGATTTCGTGTACTGTTATGTGTGATGTCGTGTGTTATGTGTGACGTGGTGATTTCGTGTACTGTTATATGTCATGTCGTGTGTTATGCGTGATGTGGTGATTTCGTGTACTGTTATGTGTCATGTCGTGTGTGATGTGTGATGTGGTGATTTCGTGTACCGCTATGTGTGATGTGGTGTGCATGTTGTATGTTATGTGTGATGTGGTGATTTCGTGTACTGTAATGTGTCACACGGTGTGTGATGTGTGATGTGGTGATTTCATGTACTGTTATGTGTGATGTCGTGTGCATGTTATGTGTGATGCAATGTGTCATGTCGTGTGTTACGTGTGATGTGGTGATTTCGTGTAGTATCGTGTGCCATGTCGTATGCAGTTATGTGATACAATGTGTGATGTGGTGATTGATTTCGCTGTTATGTGTCATGTCGTGTGTGGTGATTTCAGTTATGTGTCATGTCGTGTGCAGTTATGTGTGATACAATGTGTGATGTCGTGTGCAATTGTGTGTGATACAATATTTGTCGTTGTGTGTGTGTGTGATGTAGTGATTTCGTTTCCTATTATGTGTGATGTCGCGTGTGCAGTATGTGTGATACAATGTTGTTGTGTGATGTGTGATATGGTGATTTTGCGTACTTTTATTTGTGATGCCGTGTGCAATTAAGTGTGATACAATGTGTGTTGTTGTGTGTTATATGTATGATGTAGTGATTTTGTGTGTGCTGTTATATGTGATGTCGTGTACAGTTTGTGTAATACGACGTGTGATGTTGTGTGTTTATGTTAATGTGGATAGTTTCTTTACTATTATGTGTGATGTGTGTTATTATATGTGACACAATGTCTGTAATGTGTGTTATGTGTGATGTAGTGATTTCGTGTACTGTTATGTGTGATGTATACAGTTTGTGTGACACGATGTGATGTTGTGTGTAATGTGTGATGTAGTGATTTCGTTTACTATTACGCGTGCTGTCGTGTGCAATTGTGATATCAGGTGCGTTGTTTTATGTGATTTTGTGTGTTATTTGTGATGGTGCTCTCTCTCTCTCTCTCTCTCTCTCTCTCTCTCTCTCTCTCTCTCTCTCTCTCTCTCTCTCTCTCTCTCTCTCTCTCTCTCTCAGAGTATGTGTGTGTGTCTCTGCATGTGTGCTTTTTGGTGTGAATGTGCGCGCGCACTTGCATTTGTATCTCTGTGTGTATGTGTGTGTGTGTGTGTGTGTGTGTGTGTGTGTGTGTGTGTGAGTGAGTGTGAGAGAGAGAGAGAGAGAGAGAGAGAGAGAGAGAGGCGTTTTATAATGTTAAAAAAAAATCATATTAACAATCCCTTTATACACACTCACCGTCCTCTTCAAGAAATTACATTCGCTATCGAAAGTGCATTTTAGAGACGCCTAGTTAGTGTATCATCGTCAGCACACGTTATATGGACTCGCAGCTTGTCAGCAGCGTAATACGATATAGTTTTGTGTATGTGCGCGCGCGCTCGCGTTCGTATCTCTGTGTGTGTGTATATGTGTGTGTGTGTGTGTGTGTGTGTGTGTGTGTGTGTGTGTGAGAGAGAGAGAGAGAGAGAGAGAGAGAGAGAGAGAGAGAGAGCGAGAGAGAGAAGCGGTTTTTTTTAACGTGGAAAAACTCATGTAAATTATCCCTTTGTACATACTCATCGTCCTCTCTTCAAGAAATTACATTCGCTATCGTGAGCGCGGCACAGACACGCCTAGTTATTGTATTCTTCTCAGCGCACGTTAGCGAACTCGCAGCTTGTCACCAGTATACTCTCTGCAGAGGACAGTTCATTGTGAATACTGATGACCCATCAGAAGACTAAACCTAACCATGCATGGCTCTCACGGGCTACTGATGATCGATCAGAAGGCTAAACCTAACCATGCATGGCTCTCACGGGGCTACTGATGATCGATCAAAAGGCTAAACCTAACCATGCATGGCTCTCACGGGCTACTGATGACGACAGAAGGCTAAATCTTACGACGCATGCTTATGATCGATGGATCAAAAGACTAAACCTATCAGCCCGAATCTGTCTGTATACATTGCCGACGGCTGTTAAATTAATGATCGATGGATCGAAAGATTAAACCTAGCAGTCCGTAGCCCGTGTAGACATTGCCCGCCGTTTAGTCTTAAGATCGATCATCAATAGCCCGCGCAAGCGATCGAACAGAAGACCAGATGATCTCCCACTCGGTAACTGACACTGGCTACTGTTCTGATCTGATCTAGACAATGCGCTAATAGCTGACACAAACCACAAATAACAGATCAATCAGTCAGAAAACTGGACCAAACAGTCCGTAACTCACACAGGCTGTGAACGATCGACGGGTTAGAAGACTGTACCCAATAGCACGCGTCTGCTGCGATAGGCCGGCTGCACACGGATGGTGGGTATGAATATTTCATGGGAAGATACAAGATACACGAATAGACTCCACATGATCACAGAGGGGGTGGAAGGAAGGGGGGGGGGGGGATGCAGGAAAAAGGGAGGGGGGTGGAGGAGCAACAGTAGGGTTGGATCAGTGGTAGGGGGGGGGGGGGGGACGTGGGTGGGGGGGGGGGTTCCAAAATGGGGTCATTGCCTGTATGGAAAATGGGGGCAGCATAGCAAAAATGCCATTTTCACCAACTTGGGGTGGGGGGGGGGGGGGGGGGGGGGGGGGGGGGGGGGGGGGGGGGGGGGGGTAGGGGGGGGGGGGGAGGGGGGGGGGGGGGTCCAGACAGGAAGACACCTCGTCCAGCCATGGGAGAGGAGCAGGGGGAGGGGGAGCTGGTGAAGGGAGAGGAGGGGGGGGAGAAGGGGAACGTAAAACGCTTAGAGACTTGAGCGTTTGTGAAAAACGAAACGTCTTTTACCACCTCGTCCTCCTCCTCTTCCTCCTCCTCCTCCTCCTCCTCCCTCCTCCTCCTCTTCATCTCCTAATCCTCCTCTCCTTCTCTCCTCCTCTCTTTCTCCTTCTCCTCTTTTTCATCCCTTTTTCCTTCCTTCCTTCCTTCCTTCCTTCCTTCTTCCTTCCTTCCTTCCTTCCTTCCTTCCTTTCTTTCTCGCTCTGTTGCTGAAGGTTCAGGATCACGCATTGGTGAGATTTTCTCGCGTTTTGATTTTGCGGGATTTTGCTTATTCGTTCGTTTGTTTCGCTGCTTGTTTGTCTTTCGTTTTTTTTTCTGTTTTTTTTTTTTTTTTTTTTGGGGGGGGGGGGGGGGTGGGGGGGGCAATATGACATTCATCAAGGTCGCCACATTCCGTCTTCAGGGTTTCTTACTCCTTCATTCGAGCGGGGACCAAAAAGATTCCGAGATGGTTGGAGTTTGTTGGGTGGCACTCTCGCATAACGGCCACGCTCGTGGAGGTGATGCGGCCCACGAGGTGAACCCCCCCCCCCCCCCCCCCCCACACACACACACACAGAGTGGGGTGGAGGTGGGTGGAGGGTCACCTGTCTGACGTCACACTGACGTCACTAAAACAGCATCATTTTCAAAGGCACAGTGAAACCAGCCGCCAGGGAGAAGTGGTTAGTGTCGCGGACAGCCGGCTGGGAAAGTCGTGGGTTCGATTCCCGTCACAGCTTTGTGGGATTTTTCTGCGCTGACAGGCTCCTAACCAAAGCTAATTAAGTTTGCTACACGCTCAACTAGAAAGACTGGGGCCAGAAGCTGTTCTGCTGCTGTTTCTGTCATTGGTAGAATAGTACATTTAAAACTGATAACTATGATAGTAATTGTTATTAAGACAAAAA
>JADBJO010000217.1:165000-170000 GCA_016801955.1 Conus betulinus | reverse complement strand
TTTGTACTCCAACATCATGCAATTGACTGGGTCGTATTCGTCGGTTTGTTGTATGCTTATTGCAAAGACTGACCTTAGATGTTCAGACAGGCAGACAATCAGACAGGCAGGCAGACAGACAGACAGACGGATCAAAACATCCTGGTTTCAAAAGCTAATAATAACCCTTTTTTTTTTTCGAAAAATCAGTAATTATGACTTTTTGAAACCTCGAAGTTTTCATATTTCTGGTTATGCCCCTGTATGTATCTATTATAAAACATACGTACATATGCATCACACACATGCACATGTGGTTGTGTGCAAGCAACCGTGTGTGTGTGTGTGTGTGTGTGTGTGTGTGTGTGTGTGTGTGTGTGTGTGTGTGTGTGTGAAATTCAGTTATCAAAATGCAGCTGATGGATTTAAGGCACTTTGGGTCTCAAGTTTCGTGGAAATGTCTGTCTGTCTGTGTGTGTGTGTGTGTGTGTGTGTGTGTGTGTGTGTGTGTGTGTGTGTGTGTGTGTGAAATTTAATTGTCATAGAACTCAACACAGAATCACAGCCCTGTAAACGAACAAAAAAACAGACGATGCAGGTGAGTAGACACACGCACACACGCACGTACGCAAGCACACACACACACACACACACACACACACACACACACACACACACACACACACATATTCATTCAGACAGACAGACAGACATTTCCACGAAACTTTAGACCCAAAGTGCCTTCAATCCGTCAGTTACATTTTGATTACTAAATTTAACACACAACAAGATGCAAAGCATGTAAACGTACTCCCAGTTTACCTTGAATACGTGTGAGATATTCCATAAAGAGGAAAAACCGTTTTAGACCATTAAAGCCGTTAGTAACGGCTATTCTGGTAAACATCGGCCATCATCTGTGAGCCATAATGAACATACCTACAAATTTTCAGAAGGATCGGCCAAGTGCTTTCTGAGATATTCCATAAAGAAGAAAAACCGTTATGGGCCGTTATAGCCGTTAGTAACGAATATAACGCTAAAATAAAACATTGGGCATCATCTGTGACCCATAATGAATATACCTACACATTTTCAGAGAGATCAGCTCAGTAGTTTTGTCTGGAGCAAGTGGAACACATTTCACCACGGACGGACACACACACACACACACACACACACACACACACACACACAGAGAGACAGAGAGAGCATTTCTTCGTTCCCATTGTAAAGTACTCCCCGTTCTATAAGAACTGGGAATACGAAAAAAAAAGAGAAAAAAACAGAAATAAAAATGGGTTCGACGGACGTCTGAAAACAGTATCTGGCCATATCATGGAAGAAGCATTCCCTCCTGAAGTGCAGGTCACCGTCCACTAATCCACACGATCTACATAACCGCTCTTCTATGACGGGTCTGCTGATGTGGTGACTCATCCTATCACGTTCATGCGTGCGTGTGTGCATGCGTGTGTGTGTGTGTGTGTGTGTGTGTGTGTGCGTGCGTGCGTGCGTGCGTGCGTGTGTGTGTGAGTGTGTGTGTGTGTGTGTGTGTGTGTGTGTGTGTGTGGTCTTGTCGTGTCACATTGTATTGTATTGTATTGTTTTCCATCGCATAGCATTCAATTGTATGGGGTGTGTGTCGTATTGATTGTATGGTTTTGTATTGTGTTGCATCGTATTGTATCGTTTCGTATTGTACTGAATTGTATTGTGTCGCATTGGCCTGTATTGTATTGTCAAACTTCATCGTCACAAGTGACGTCACAAGTCCAACTGTTCTTCCCACAGAGAGATTTCTCGCCATGCATGCCTGCATACATACGTCAGTTTCGATCACTGAAAAACGTCCCCAAAACGCAGACAGACAGAAGCAAACAAACACACGAACCACACAAGAAAAAGAGAACAACAACAACAGCAGCAGCAACAACAACCAAACGCTGTTGCATACGTGTATAAATTCAAATTCGTAAAGAGAGACCGAGCAAAACCACCCACAGAGGGGCAGCAACAAAAGCCAGCTCCGTTCCAGCTGAGGTGCATAATCACTCCGCCACTGTCGACCGAAACAGTGAACACTCAGGCACTCGTGAGTGAAACTGATACCGTCTTGGTCCCCTACCCCGCTTTTCTTCCCATCCCCACCCTCACCTCCACCCCCACCCTCTCTCGCTTTCCCAGCCAGCCACCCCCCTACCCCCCCCCCCCATCCTCCCCCCCCCTCAACATACCCCCCTATCTCCCCCCCCCCCCCCCACCCCCCACCTCTCTTCACCCTTCCCTTGTCTCTCGAATCCGAAGCCTGTGACAAAAGCGTGGGGAAGAATGGAAGGCTATAGGATGTCACTCTAGGATGTGTAATTTACCAGCGGTTCGACCTGTAGGATGTGGCGCGGTGAAAGCTAACAGAGAGACTTGGCGTCCGAGGTTTGGATCATTTTTCTACCTCAGTCGTAACTGGGACATGGACAGCGACCCTCCTATTATTTCTCTCTGCCACACCACCTGTCCCATCCACAGGCTACTACATGGCTGAGATCGGACTCGCACAACCTGGGGTCCACGGTCCTCCTGGCGCGCGTGGCTGGAGCCGTTGTGACAGGGTTTCGGTTCGAGTCTGCGACTAGTCAGTCTGTTAGTGGGATCTAAAGTTGGAATGCTGAGGGTGCGGGTGGGGGGGGTGGGGGGGGGGGGGGGGGGGAAAGGCATGCAGTCAGACACAGCTCCACCGGCAGATTGGAAAGGCGAGAGAAGCGGAACAGTGTTCTTTTCGTTTGTTTAGTTTTTGTTCTTGTTTGTCGTAAGGTGTCCATCTCTGCCTTGGGTTTGTGCTGCTCGCTCTCTCTCTCTCTCTCTCTCTCTCTCTCTCTCTGTATCTGGTGTGTGTGTCTCCTGTGTGTGTCTCTCTCTCTCTCCTCTCTCTCTCTCTCTCTCTCTCTCTCTCTCATTGAATATGTATGTCATCTGTATGCTGGACTCTGTGTGTGTGTGTGTGTGTGTGTGTGTGTGTGTCCTTAGGCCTACATGTAAATCGAGTACGCATGCTGCTGTGCGCACATTCATGTACATAAACCAACGTGCGTGCGTGCGTGTACGCCGGTCGATCCTTCTCGCCTCTTCCCATTGTGCAGTCGCTGCCGTGTTCTTGCCGCCCGCCATTTGGAATTATTCATGGGAAATTTCGGTAGTTGAGACAGACACAAATGTTGCCGTATTACAGTCTGGAGTGGGCGAGGTGACTTCTCAACAGGCTGTTGGCAGCTAAGCTGCTCGCACAATGACACCGAAAAACATGACTTTGAGCAAAGACACTTTCCGACTCCGGGTCATTCATGTCTCTGTGTGTTCGGACTCAAGAATCTAACGAAATTTTACCTGAGGGGAAATTTTCGGCCAGGTACTGCTGGTCTTCGTTAGCCCAGACAGACTGGTAGTTGTGGTGGGTGTTGGTGTCGCCTAAGTTGTCATTTCTGGTGGAGTTGATTTTTGTTTCGCACACACTTGTATGGCCTGCCCCCCATTTACTCTGAGTCAGAACACACAGAAAAACACGAAAAAAACATGACTGTAACACAATGACACCCGACAAGCACCCGACAAGGGGGGGGGGGGGGGGGGGGGGGGGGGTGTTGTTGCCGTGGAATGATGCAACTGCGAATAAACGTACGGAATGTCGCAATTTCAGTACAAAGGTGGGGACGCCCATCACGAAATGTCGCAAAATTGCCACGTTCCGTGGCGAGAGTCTTCATTTTGCTGAAGAGAAAAGAAAATTTGTTAGAAAATGTCGGAATACCTTCTTCTCGTCCCTCTTTCTTTCTATCTTTCTGCCTTTATTTTTTTCTTCTTTCTTTCCTTTCTTTCTTTTTCTTTTTTCTTTCTTTCTTTCTTCTTTGTTCTTGAAAGGCGATGGAGAGGGAGTGTGTGGGGGAGAGGGGGGTCACCACGGTTTGTCGCAGTTTGTGACCAAACGTGGTATTGCGACATTCCACCGTGTAACACCCCTCCCCCCTCTCTCTTCTTCTCCTGCTACTTGGAGAGACGACAGCCATGGCCATAATTATGTTATTCAGTCTGGCACACAATCGCGTTACCCACGTGTCACACGAGTCGGTTTTCTTCAAAGAAAATGCACTATCTGACAGACAGAGTGTGTTTAGAGTTGAATGTCAACTTTAAATGGCGTCACGGCAACCACTCTTAAGTCGAGTTTTCTTCTTCTTCCTCTTCAACTTCTTTTTCTTCTTCGTCGTCGTCTTGTCGTCTTCTTCTTCTCTCTCCTCCTCCTCTCTTCCTCCTTCTTCTGCTTCTTTTTTTTCTCCTCCTCTTCCTCCTTCTTCGTCTTCTTCTTCTTTTTTTCTTCGTCTTTGTCATCTATTTCTTCTTCGTCTTCTTCTTCTTCTTCTTCTTCTTCTTCTTCATTTACAGTAACGTGGCACGTAGCGATACAGTGAAAAACACTGTAACAAACGCACACTGACAGAATGCACTTATCAAGGAGTTGGCAGCAAATGAACAACTTCGATTTAGGACGCTGTCACAATCACCCCTTTGATTATTTTGCCACGATAACGGGCATCTGACTTGTGTACAGGCGCATGCGCACCTGCGTGAGTGCATGTGTGTGTAGGAAGGGGGGATGGGGGTGGTAGAGGTTGAAGTGCTTTGGGGAAGGATGGCAGGAGGGTTCTACCCGTACTTCCTTCATCCTTCACCCGGTCATGTTCGCAGTTCGCTTGGTAGGCCTACAACTATGAGTACACATCTAGCACTTTTACTGAAAACCTTGATGGGACTACAAAGTGAAGTTGATCACAGGATTACGCACAATATAGGAACAAAAAAAAAATCTCAAAAACAGGGACGAAAAAGGTCATCCTTGGAAAAAGAGTGTCCAAACGTTTCGGGCCTTACGCCCTGTCTCAATGGCAAAAAGAACTCTGAGAAATCAGCAATTCAACAGAGGGAAAGGTGAACACAAATCATGGTAGGGCCAAACGCAAGTTAAGTGGCTG
>JADBJO010000217.1:157500-160000 GCA_016801955.1 Conus betulinus | reverse complement strand
ATGAGGGTGGGGAGGGGGGACGGTAGCTAGCTGAAAGTCATCCCCACAGAGACAAAATTTGTCCAAATTTGGGGCAGCTTACCGCAGTTGTCTGACCAGTGGTGGAGGGGAGGGGGTAGAAACGTCTTTCCACTGACCATGGTTCAATAAACCACGGTTAAGTGATGATGACGGTAGCTTATTAAATTGTAAATCAAATAAATTGTATCAATATCGTGTGTCACACAAGAAGTTGTGAATATTGCCGCCGACAGTTCTCATGTTCTTCAAAAACTACAGTGTTCTACCATCTGGACGAAGATTCCAAATTCCAAAATTCAAAACAAATGGAACTAAAAACAATTCCGTTCTCAGTTCCATCAAACTCCTGAACCAAAACTAAAGTTTCAGAAAGTTTAAATATACATACAAATTCCTCTTCTACGAAAGACAAAAGAACTGGTCATATTAGTAAAATGGGTTTGTCCAGTGTGGTCGTCCAGCCACAGAAAATTCTTTCTCTCCAACCAAGCCGCTGGTGACTGATGTGCATTGTAGGCTACGAATGACAACCTGGCTGTCTCCCTCCTGCCCTTCTTGGCGCAGTTCTGTCGGTTTGAACGATGTCTGCAGATCTAGAACATGAAATATTTGTCGTAAGTCATCCTCTGTATATGTTGGTAATTATGATGATATTTTCACAAGTTTTTTTTTTTTTTTTTTTTTTTTTTCGCCATAGGCAGCCAAGTGTAAGACATGTATGTGTCTGCCTCAGCTAAAACTACCACCCCTCCACCCCCACCCGCAACCCCCACTTGTTCAGATTCGGCGACGCAAGGGGTATAAATCTCTTTCCACTGACTGTTGTTCAATGAACTGTGGTTCAGAGAAAGCGAGTCAGGCCTTGTAAAGTTAATTTCTGTCGGACGACCGTGTTTTCCGATCGCGATTGCTTGCTTATTATTAACAGCCTCTGGTGTATTTGTTTATTAAACAGCCTCTGGTGTGTTTATTTATTTCAGGTAAACAGCCTCTGGTGTGGCCTCTTCCTTGCGCTGAACTCTGAAGCGATCTGAAGCGATGAAAGCTAAGTGCATTTTTTTTTTTATTCGTTTTTGTTTCACCTGAAGAAGACCTAAGAGGTCGAAACGCGTTGCGTTTTGTCTTGTGACTCGTTTGTCCACGTTTCTCTGAGCGGTTCGTTGACATTTATTTAAGATTTGTTTAGATTTCCGCCTGCAGTCGTTCACTTTGCAACTAGCCTCTGGTGTATTTGTTTATTAAACAGCCTCTGGTGTGTTTGTTTATTAAACAGCCTCTGGTGTGTTTGTTCATTAAACAGCCTCTGGTGTGTTTTGTTTATTAAATAGCCTCTGGTGTCTTTGTTTATTAAACAGCTTCTGGTGTGTTTCTTTATTAAAGTAACAGCCTCTGGCGTGTTTGTTTATTAATGTAAACTGCCTCTGGCGTGTTTGTTTGTTAAAGTAAACAGCCTCTGGCGTGTTTGTTTATTAAATTAAACAGCCCTCTGGTGTGTTTTGTTTGTTAAAGTAAACAGCCTCTGGTGTGTTTTATTCATTAAACAGCCTCTGGTGTCTTTGTTTATTAAACAGGCTCTGGTGTGTTTATTTATTAAACAAACCTCTGGTGTGTTTGTTTATTAAACAGCCTCTGGTGTGTTTTGTTCATTAAACAACCTCTGGTGTCTTTGTTTAGTAAACAGCCTCTGGTGTCTTTGTTCATTAAATAGCCTCTGGTGTGTTTGTTTCATTAAACAGCCTCTGTTGTGTTTGATTATTAAACAGTCTCTGGTTTATTTGTTTATTAAAAAGCCTCTGGTGTCTTTGTTTATTAAACAGCTTCTGGTATATTTGTTTATTAATAGCCTCTGGTGTCTTTGTTTATTTAACAGCTTCTGGTGTGTTTGTTTATTAAACAGCCTCTGGTGTGTTTGTTTATTAATATAGCATTTGGTGTCTTTGTTTATTTAATTGCTTCTGGTGTGTTTGGTTATTAAATAGCCTCTGGTGTGTTTGTTGCTTATTAAACAGCCTTTAGTGTATTTGTTTATAAAAAACAACCTCTGGTGTCTTTGTTTATTAAACAGCCTCTGGTGTCTTTGTTTCTTAAAACACCCTCTAGTGTCTTTGTTTATGAAACAGCCTCCGGTGTGTGTGTTTGTTAAACAGCCTCTGGCGTGTTTGTATAACAACCTCTGGTGTGTTTGTGTAACAGTCTCTGGTGTGTTTGTTGGTTAAACAGCCTCTGTGTGTTTGTTATTAAACAGCCTCTAGTGTGTTTGTTTCTTAAACAGCCTCTGGTGTGTTTGTTTATTAAGCAGCCTCTGGTGTGTTTGTTTCTTAAACAGTCTCTGGTGTGAGTGTTTGTAAAACAGCCTCTGGTGTGTTTGTTGATTAAACAGCCACTGGTGTGTTGTTTATTAAACAGCCTCTGGTGTCTTTGTTCATTAAACAGCCTCTGGTGTGTTTGTTATTAAACAGCCTCTGGCGTCATCCACCCC
>JADBJO010000217.1:147500-150000 GCA_016801955.1 Conus betulinus | reverse complement strand
GATGTGGTGGACCACACTTAGCGGTTGAACATAGATGTGGTGGACCACACTTAGAGGTTGAACATAGACGTGGTGGACCACACTTAGAGGTTGAACATAGATGTGGTGGACCACACTTAGAGGTTGAACATAGATGTGGTGGACCACACTTAGAGGTTGAACATAGATGTGGTGGACCACACTTAGAGGTTGAACATAGACGTGGTGGACCACACTTAGAGGTTGAACATAGACGTGGTGGACCACACTTAGAGGTAGAACATAGATGTGGTAGACCACACTTAGAGGTTGAACATAGATGTGGTGGACCACACTTAGAGGTAGAACATAGACGTGGTGGACCACACCAAGGGGTAGAACATAGACGTGGTGGACCACACCAAGGGGTAGAACATAGACATGGTGGACCACACATTGTGAGGAAGCATTGACAAGCGGTGGTGGACGGAGTGCACCGTCAGAGCAAAGCGGGTAGTTAATTGCCACCCCTCTTCGGACGGGTGAAGACTTCTGTAGCCTGGAACAGATTACAGGTTTAGGTCCAACAAAATAGTGTGTGTGTGTGTGTGTGTGTGTGTGTGTGTGTGTGTGTGTGTGTGTGTGTGTGTGCGTGTGTGTGTGTGTGTGTGTGTGTGTGTGTGTGTTTATAATGTTCCAGTCCTCGTTTGGCTCTTTCGGTCTGTGTTCTACGTGTCTACAAAATGATGTACATCTGTGTTTTGAAGTGTGCTTGAGTTTGGCTATTTCCTTTGTATGTCTTTAGTACCAGTACTTCAGTTTTACGTCTGTACGCAAATGTGATATGGGACGAAGGAAAGAGACAGACAGACAGACAGACAGAGAGAGAGAGAGAGAGATGCATAAATGTGTGTGACTATGTACGTGTATGCATAATGTGTTTATCTAAGTGCATATAAATGTCCTTCTAAACATCCCTGCAACATACCTGCAAATACTCTTAAAGTAAATGGTTAGCTGGACTACAAATTAAAGAAAAAAACAACAACATTGAAAGCAAACTTGAACTCTGAAAAGACACATCACACAAAGACATGCCTGATAATGGTGGTAAGTGAGCTGGAAGAGGTAAACAGTCTAGGTCTGCATGTCGGATTTTTGTCCAGCGATCTGAATTTCAAAACGGAGTGACTGAGGGCGGAAAACGAAGCAAAATTTAGGAGAAGGGGATAGTTACCTCCACGGACATAGACAAACATGGTACAGGGCAAGACACAATGCGTTTCGACCTCTCGGGTCTTCTTCAGACAAAAACAACTAACACAGCGATCTAAGCAAAAGTGAGTCCAAGTTCTGACTCTCCGTCGTTTGTCCGTCTGTCTCTCCATCTGTCTGTCTGTCCGTCCATTCGTCTGTTGTAAACTTTGACGCTTTTTCTTTGAAACTACTGGATTACAATTTTCAAAACACAGAACTGGGCATGGATCAATTATGTGACAAGACCTTTCCGCCAAACATGCAGACAGACAGACACATGTGAACTCTCTTGAATTTCATGGTCGCAGACATTAACTCAAAAGTGCAAATCTGTCGGTTATATTCAATAAAAAAAAATGTCGTCTGACAGTTTGAATCCAGCCTTAGCCCTTATCTACAAATCAGTATTTTGTGTTATCACCTTTTACCTGCATGGGTTTGCTTTAATTTGGGTGAAATTCGCTGTGATTTATTGAAAATTCTTTTTTTAATGGCATACTTCATTCATAAACATTCTCATTTCATGAATTAATTTTTTTAAAGCTTTGCATATAATTAAGTAGCTACATTTATCAAATTTCGGCCTGAGTAGATTTAAAAGAATGTTGGCAAAGATCAAGGCTACATATGTGAAACTGACAGTGCAAAAAGGCCATTTTCATTCATTAAAAGATCTCTTTTGAAAACTTCAGTCAGATAACAGTCTAAACTTTGCACATTTCACATTACAGGCTCGTGCGCGCGTGTGTGTGCATACGGACGTGCAGACGTGCGTGAGTGCGTGAGTGCCCTTAAGAGAGAGAGAGAGAGAGAGAGAGAGAGAGAGAGAGAGAGAGAGAGATGATAAGATTCTGTTTGTTTTTTTGAACATGTTTTATCACGACTCGGCATGTTGGCAGAGAAAAGAGTTTTTTAATTCTTAGTTTTAGTTTTCCTCTGTGCGCACAGAAAGCTAATACATTTGTAGATAGACAGAGAGACGGGCGGATGGATAGGTGGAAAGATAGATAGCTAGGTAGATAGATAGATAGATAGATAGATAGATAGATAGATAGACAGACAGACAAGTAGTTAGATATATAAATAGACTGACAGATACACATGTATGCGCGTGCGCGCCTCAGTGTGTGTGTGTGTGTGTGTGTGTGTGTGTGTGTGTGTGTGTGTGTGTGTGTGTGTGTGTCTGTCTGTCTGTCTGTGTCTGTGTAAAAGGAGTCATTTGTCTATGAAATCAGTATTCTCCAATACCACGGAAGTCAATATTCTACAAAAGGAGTCAGTATTA
>JADBJO010000217.1:107500-140000 GCA_016801955.1 Conus betulinus | reverse complement strand
GTCCCTGTTCCTCGTGTCAACCGACACAGACTTCAGTTCTGTTTCTGCGCGATCCTTTTTCTCCCCCTTCATTGTCAATGGCTGGATTTTTTTTTTTTTTTTTTTTGAAGTTAAAGAAGCACAGACTGACTACTCCTTAAAAGTCCTGAAGCTTTCTGATCTCTCTCTCTCTCTCTCTCTCTCTCTCTCTCTGTCCGTCTGTTTCTCTCCTTTTTTTTTTTTTTTTTTTTTTTTTTTTTTTTTTTTCTTTTCTTTTTATTTAAAATAGCTAGAGTTTGCAAGCGGAGGCCATAGCCAAATGCTTAGAGCGTTTGCCTGCAGAGCTGACGGTCGTACGTTCGAACCGCAAGTGGGGTCGCGTGCTTTTTTTTTTTTTTTTTTTTTTTTTTTTCGACTTGAAACCCTCTCTGTTCACCCAGCCGTAAATGAATGCATCATTCAGCTCAGGGAAGGTTAAAGATGGGATGGCGGGGGGAGAAGGATGGGCACCGCCTTCCATCGAGCCATGCCCCAGACACGGTGAGCCTCTGACAGTTGGCTGTTCCTGAGGCCGTTAGGCTGTGGGGTCTTTGACTCAGGTTTAGGCTGTGGGGGTCTTTGACATAGGCTTTGAAGACACACTGTTCCTGAGGCCGTTAGGCTGTGGGGTCTTTAACTCAGGTTTAGGCTGTGGGATCTTTAACTCAGGTTTAGGCTGTGGGCTCTTTAACTCAGGTTTAGGCTGTGGGCTCTTTAACTCAGGTTTTGAAGACACACTGTTTCCGATGGAGAATCGTCATCAGACGGCGTTGTCACTCTCAATTTCGGCTGACTCACTTATGTACACAAAAAATAGTGCATCTATGTAGACATCCTGTTTTAGCTCTGTGTGTGTGTGTGTGTGTGTGTGTGTGTGTGTGTGTGTGTGTGTGTGTGTGTGTGTTACTGCTGCGTGTGTGCATGCGTGTGCGTGCGTATGTGTGTATGTGTGTGTGTGTGTATGTGTGTGTGTGTGTGCGTGTGTGTGTGTGTGTGTGTGTGTGTGTGTGTGTGTGTGTGTGTGTCCGTGATAAACTTTGATGCTGGCTTTTTTTCTCGGCCGTCACAAGTGCTAAAACAACCCAGCTTGGCATAATAATACGTTTTTAAAAACAACTTTTTCAGCCATCCCCTGCATGAAGATGTCACCGAAGGCTAGAAGGCATCAATCTGCATCACTCTGCAATCAAAACTCGTTTTTTCAGCAATATTTTGCTTTGAGATAAAAAAATATGCTATATTTTCAAACAAACAGAATTTTTTTCACCAGTTTTTAAATTATCCCTTCGTGCTTTGAGAAAAAAAATTGAAAAATGATATGCTATGTCAATTGTGCAAAACAAACATCATTTTACATTTCACCAAGATGAGACTGTTTAGTGCCATTTTTCTACCGAACGGAGGAGGGAGATACTCATTTTCATTATGTACAGAACAAGAACGGCCGCTCACGAATATATCTCAGCTGCCAGTAACAGTTTCTCATTCGTTGGGAATCAAGCAAACGATGCCACATGGAGGCAGAAACTCTAGACAACCTCAATTAGTTCCGTAACATTAGCTATCAAGTAACATCAATATATTGTGAATCTGACATTCTGACCGCATCAAACAAAGCATATGAAAATGAAAAAAAAAAAAAACATGGAAGTGTAAAAAGAAACAAACAAAAAAAGAAACAACTAAACGCTGTCCAACCAGGACGTGATGAGAGAAGGTTACAAACACTGAGAACAGGGCGGAACTGAAACCAGTAGGTGAAGATCGAGAGCTGGCTGGTCGGGGAGGCGGTCTTGGTTCGGACCACGACATGCCCGCTGCACGCGTGGCCTTTCAGTCTCTGGACTGTGGGCGAAAACAAGGCTATAGACACACTTCCCGCCACTCGCCGTCTGCCCAGTCACCACCACCTCCCTCACTGCTTCCTCTTTCACTGAACACCTGTTATGTGTGCGAGCACATGTGTGTGTGTGTGTGTGTGTGTGTGTGTGTGTGTGTGTGATGTGCGTGCATGCGTACATAGGCCCCCGCCCCCGTACCCACACATCCATATACACACACATGTGCACATTCAGTACACACACATACAATGATAAAAATGGCAACAACCAATAGTATGTAGGTACTCAGGTCTGACCAGCGCGTGGGGCTAATGCGTAGGTCAGACAGACATCTGCTAAGTCCTAGTCACGGGACTCTCTTCTTAAATCCCCTCATTTTAGTCATCAATTCGTTTCTCCGTCAGCTTTAAATCATGTGAGGCTTCACAACTTAGCAGATGTGGTGTGGCAGAAATGGACTAGTCCGCACGCCTCCTTGATGAAACTGAAACTGAAAGTGAAACATCTGTTATGTCCTCATGCTATCCAGTGTGGGACGTGTTTGAACTGGCAGTTACAGTGAGTGGCATCACCCAACTAATGATAGCGTGGAGCTGGCCGAGGCTTCTTGACACCCACACCCGCTCTTTGGATTAGCTCTCTTCGCAAGACCGTGACATGGAAGCCTATCAGACAGCTTTATTCTCTTGTGTGCATTGTTTCCTGGGGCTAGGCTCTGTGACTGTGTGTGTGTGTGCGTGCGTGTGAGTGTGTGTGTGTGTGTGTGTGTGTGTGTGTGTGTGGTGTGCGCGCGCGCGCAGGGATTAAGGGGCACTGGGGGGAGGGAGGGGGTATCTTTTGTTAAGAGTCGATCAAGTATCAACATATCATCTTCCACATCCTTACCCTTTTCCTATTTCCGTCTTCTCCCCTTCACTCCCCCCCTCTCCCCCCCACCCCCCCCCCCCCCCCCCCCCCCCCCCCCCCCCCCCCCGCCCTCTCCGTTCTCCCCTCATGTTTAGGCCTTACACAAGACTGTACAAAGACTGTGGTACCAATCTTTGATTGTTTTTTTTTTTTTAAACTTCAGTATAATGTGCACCGAAAAACACCACATGTCAATACAGAGCGCATACAACATGGCCGGCCACTGCTACGCACATCAACACACAGGGGGTTGTACCACTTAGTTTTCACCCCCGAAAAGCCCGCAAACACCAACCGTGTTTACAGTAAAATTTTGAAACTGAAAGACACCGATATCACCCCGAAAAGCCCACACACACCAACCGTGGTTGACAGTAAAATTTGAAATGAAAGTTGGCGATATCAAACCTATTTGACCTTTAGACCTGCATAAAGTACATTATGAAAGCAGAGAGCTTTGACGTTGTGAACGTTTAGTTGTTCCTGCCAGTGTGTACTTATTGCAGATGAACTCAGCATTCTTCCACGCCGGCTGTTCTGTGGAAACTCCCGACAGCTGTTAGTGCGCCAGACAACGTCCGCCATGCAGTCATCAGCGATCCTGTCGCCATTGGAGTTTTCATGTCCTGCTTTTGTTTCGGTTTTAAAAAACTAATAGAGAAAAAATCCGACTATTCTGCCCCAAACGATAGAGACAAACAAACGATCTTAAGACAAAACACGACGCGTTTCGACCTCTTTGGTCTTCTTCAGACAAGATAAACAACGTTCAAGACAACGACAACAAAGAATAACAATCACTCATCTGCTCAAAATGGATGTGGCTTTCAAGATAATAAAAAAAAGAAAAAAATCAGACTGTCATTGCGCGGTTTTGGAGGAAGTTTAGCTGTCTGAAAAGAGATGGAGTTTATATTACAGCAACAATTAGCCGTAAACCAAACCCTGCAGGAAAAAGCTTTCTACCTCGTGAGTTCTATACCACCAGGACAAGCTCACAATTAGAGTGAATGATCGTTTTTGTAACTAGTGGACAACTGCATGACGAAACTCGTGAACCAAGCTAGAGATGTTTTTTTTTCTTCCAATGTTTTCGAAATATATAAAAACAGCACTCTGTGTCTGTTGGTCGAACGGCCCGTAAATGAAAAGTGGATTTCACCACCTAGAAAAGAGCCATAGAATTTGAACTCGAGAACGAACCGAGTCACAGGTCAGTTGACAAAAGAAATACATGTTCTGACACTCTGGTGGCAAAGCTTAAAACCGGTTCCCTTATTCACGCCTGGCAAGCTGGGAAACCATGCGTGTAAAATATCGCAGATAGCTGTCATCTGCACAGCTTTAGGTCCTACCTCCACCTCCATCCATACCCTGCCCCTCGCCTCGCTCTCCTCTCATGCTACAGATTTTTTTTTTTTTTTTTTTTTTTTTTGCATAATTAAATCAGGTACTAAGAAAAGCACATATTATTACAGTTGTCATGCTATTTCTCAATGATTTGAAATATCATCAGTCAACAGCGTGATTTCGAAAGAAAAAAAAAAGAGTACGGATTGACATGTCAGTGTATTGGTCGAGCCGTGGATATACATAATAGCGCACTCTTTTAAAAAGAAAATGAAATGAAGTGAAAAGCAAGAACACAACAAAAAAAAAAAAGGAAAAAAAAGGTGCTTGCATTTTTACTCGGCTATAAAAGAGAGAGAGAGAGAGAGAGAGAGAGAGAGAGAGAGAGAGAGAGAGAGATCAGTTTAAGTTAAAAGTAAGTCAAATGAAACTGACAAAACATATAAGTCGGGGCACGCGTGTAACTATAAAAAGGTACTCATTTAAAACCCTGGATCGTATCATTTCTCTGATTACCGACCCCCATAACGTGTTTTTGTTTGTTTTGTTTTGTTTTGTTTTCCAAGAGCCCGTGTTTAAAGATAATATTCGGACGACTGTGCTAGTTAAATTCTTTCTTCCCTCCCATGGCTGCCCAAGCGTGACATATTTGTCGTCTGTGAACATTCCTTACTGCGCAAAATTAATAAGGAGTGGCACTTGGCTTGCGTGGAATTGCGTTCCCCCTGCAGGTTGAATAGATAGGACCTAGCAGGAAGCATGAGGAACTCTTCTCTGAAGAGAGACATCTGCTGTTTGATGGTGCCAAAACACGGTGACTTCCCTTTAGAGATCAGTTTCGGGCTTTCACATCGAACACTCATTAAAAAAAAAAAAAAGAAAAAAAAGGGAGGGGGGACAAGAGAGAGAGAGAGAGAGAGAGAGAGAGAGAGAGAGAGAGAGAGAGAGAGAGAGATCATAATTCGTTGCTATTGTTCTTTTGTCGTTGGTCTGCGACAGTCATTTGATTAAGCTGTTGATTCTATCACAAGAACTCTTACTGTTTACCAGAGCAAGCGTTTGACTTCAGTTCCATTTCTTTTAAGTTATACTGAGCATTAGAGCCTGGATTTATTTATAAGCGATACATACATACATACTTACATAGATTTGCAGTTCCATACCACGTCGTCTAATATCACTTTCAGTTAAAAGACGTTAAATCGAAGAACTAATTAAGACACACAGAGGAAAGGGAGAGATTAATACATACATATACATTGATGTATCAATTTTAACGTCTTTTCACTGAAAGTGATATTAGACGAAGTGATATGGTACTACAAATCTCTGTGCGTGTGTGTGTGTGTGTGTGTGTGTGTGTGTGTTTGTGTGTGTGTGTGTGTGTGTCTGTTCCCAAGTGCTAATCAGTAACTGGTGAGCGAGGGCTGACGACACCAAAGCCTCTGTAGGTTCAGCTATGACGGCCTAAGCCCATCTCCTCACCTTCATCGCTTTACCTCTGGACGCCTGTACTGAGGAGCAGATCTATGTACCTATGTACAGTGTGGAGGACAGGGGTACGAGTACACAGAAAAAAAGGGGAACAGGAGTCTGGTTACCGTGCTTCATCATGCAGAACCTCCTCTCTCTCTCTCTCTCTCTCTCTCTCCTCTCTCTTCTCTCCTCTCTCTCTCTCTCTCTCGCTCTCGTCTCTCTCTCTCTCTCTCTCTCCTCCCCATGTGTGTGCTCATCTCCTCTCTCTCTCTCTCTCTCTCATCTCTCTCCTCTCTCCCTCTCTATATGTGTGTGCATGTTTTGTGCTGTGTAGCGTGCTTTTGCTTTTGTGTATGTGTGTGCGCGCGCTCGTTTGTGTGTATGTGTGTTTTATGTGCATGCGCATGTGTGTCTGTGAGTGTGTGCGTACGTGCGTGCATGCGTGTGTGTGTCTGTGTGTCTGTGTATGTGCCGGCGTGCGTGCATACGCGCATGCGTGTGTGTACGTGTACGTGTGTGTGTGTGTGTGTGTGTGTGTGT
Organism: Conus betulinus; assembly: GCA_016801955.1. Lineage (NCBI taxonomy): Eukaryota > Metazoa > Mollusca > Gastropoda > Neogastropoda > Conidae > Conus > Conus betulinus. The sequence continues at coordinate 133,869 of JADBJO010000217.1, read as the reverse complement.
GTGTGTGTGTGTGTGTGTGTGTGTTTGTGTTGCTCGCGTTGATTGTGTCATAATGTGAGTATGTATCACAGGTGTGTGTGTGTGTGTGTGTGTGTGTGTGCGCGCGCGCGTGCGCGTGCGCGTGCGTATGTAATCGTGCGCGTGCGTCTCTCTCTCTCTCTCTCCTCTCTCTCTCTCTCTCTCTCTCTCTCTCTCCCTCTCTCTCTCTGTCTCTAGTCTCCAGTAGTAGTAGTAGTAGTAGTAGTTATTTAGTTTTACGTCTTTTCACATCTGTGATATTAGACAAAGAGAGGGAGGGGGAGAGAGGGGTGAAGAGAGGGGGGGGGGGGGGGGGGTGGTAGAGAGAGAGTCATGAATGTTTGTGACGATGCAAGTGTGTGTGTGTGTGTGTGTGTGTGTGTGTGTGTGTGTGTGTGTGTGTGTGTGTGTATCTTTGTATCTCTGAGTCCGTGTCTGTATATCGTAATTTCTGAGCGTACGTGTGTGCGTGTGTGTGTGTGTGTGTGTGTGTGTGTGTGAACTAAACCGCGGACACTAATGTGAGAGTTAAAGCATGGTAGTTTCCATTCAAACTACCACCACGGTCGGATGCTTTTCCTCCGTGGGTCGTGACTATCCTAACTGCACTCAATACAGTGACTTCACAACTGCTGTGAAACAATTCAACCGAGAACTGACAGCATTCCGGGATGTTAGAGAGGCAAAGGGTCAACACTGGCATTACGCTGCTTTCTCACGGATTGAGCTATATTTGGACAGATGACTGTGCATTGAAAGATAGCTTTAGACAGGGTTAGATGATGCGTGGATCGATAGGTGGATGGGCAGATGTTTTCGATTATTAGAAAGATGAGTATGCAGATGTGAACATGCTAGGCAGATGTATGTATGTTTATGTGTGTGCACCTGTGTGTGTATGTCAGTAGGCTTGTATGTTTGTATGTATGAATAAACGTATGTTTTGCATATATTATGTATGCATGTATGTATGTATGTATGTATGTATGCATGCATGCATGTATTTATGTACGTATGCATGTACGTATGTGTGTGTATGTGTGTATGTATAAATAAATGTATATAAGTATACATGTGTGTATGTGTATGTATTATTTGTGAATGTGTGAATAAATGAATTTAAACATGTATCTATGTATTATGTGCCAGCACTGGGCCACTTCCTAAGCTGAACCATCTCACCTACAACGTTTTTGTGGGGGGAAAAAAAACCGTTGCACGCGATAAGGTGTGTTTTCAACAACAACGAACTGGAGATCGCTGTTCAGTATCACCTAGCAGGCCGTGACAGCAAGGATTGAAAGACTGGACATTCATTGCGTTGACAGTTTCTTACCTTTGAGCTGACTGATCCTGTTCAATCATCTGGACAAAACAATGGACTGTGTGGAGCGGAGGTCTGAGCAGTTGAAATATGCCGCCATTTCCTTTGCTTTTCAGAGGCAGCTTCACGAACTCATGTGCATTTCTTTGGAAATGGTACTTGTTTACTTTAACCATCCACTTTTGTTTGTATTTGGACAGGGAGGATTATACACTGGACATAGCTTGTCCATAGCGTTGGAGACAGCAGGCACAATGTAAGCAATGATTGGTCGAATCGCTGTTCGATTCAGGAAAAAAGAAGCCTCATCTTTGAAGATGAGAACCGCCATATTTTAATTTCCCGTCGTAATGGCGGCGAGGATGGGAGTGAGGTGGCACAGAGGGTGGTTAGAGATCCAGCCTGTTCGTTGGTCGGTCCGAATCTTTGATGACAAGCTTTCTTTTTTTCTTTCATACACTACTTCTTGGAAATCAATGAAATTCGGATTGCGAGTATTACTAGTAATTATTTTGACTGAAAGACAAAATCACTGTTTTCTTACAGGACAAAAACTATTTTCTTCAAGAAAACTATGATAATAAACAGTTTACTTAGTACCACTGTACCACTGTTTTTCTATCTTTTTCTTTCTTTTTTTTTGGGGGGGGGGGGATAACTATTTTCCTTTGGAAAACACTAGTAATGATTCATATTCATTTTCCTAATGTATCTGTTGTCCTGAAAGATACTTATTTTCCACCGGAATAACACTTACAAAGAAACCCATTTCCCTAATGTGTCTGTTGTATTGAAAGAGAACTTATTTCCCATAGAAAACAATGATGATAACTGATTTCCCTCACGTCCTTTTTTTGAGAATTATAACTGTTATTCTGTGGAAAACAGTGAGCGGTTTTCCTTCACATCACTGTATCCTTGAAGGATAATAACTTTGTTGCTCGTTCTGAAGAACCGGGAAAGCGGCTGTTAGGGGAGTATGATGCCAGCATGTTCCCATGGAGGACAGCTGTGGGAATCTTTTCAGCCTCTGTCCTGCATCTGATCGAATCAGTCCGCTGGGGAGTTGGGGGAAGGAGGGGGGGGGGGGGGGATTTTACGTAAAGACCAGTACAACATTTGTCTACATTGTATGACGGCGCAGGCGCATGAAGTGTCCCTCATTTAGAAGAAGAAGAAGAAGAAGAAGATGATGATGATGATGATGATGATGATGGTGATGAAGAAGATGAAGAAGAAAGAAGAAGAAGAAGAAGAAGAGAAGAAGAAGAAGAAGAAGAAAGAAAATACACGTATACGTGCTCGTCCAATATTAAAGAACTTGCAGCTCATATTTTAATATTGACTGCTCCCTGCGGATTGCTGGGAGCCGGAGGCTGCGTCGAGACAAGCCTGGGTGTGGCAGTGAACAGAACAAGCAGCCGGAAAGAGCGGCGTGAGTCAGGACACTGGAATAGCAGGGAAGATGAGAGACAGAAAACAATGTAAAGTAAGATAACAACCTGTACACAAATGGCGAGAAGGGAGAGAGAGAAAAAAATCCGAGGCGGAAAGAGGACAGAGAAGAAGTCATTGGAACGCAAAAAAGGAAAAGAAAACAAGTTTAAAAAAAAAAAAGGCAAAAAACAACTTGAGAGAAGACACGAAAAGAGAGATTTTATCAGGTAGTCATTAGTAGCGCTAGAGGAGGTGGGGGTGGGTGGAGGGTGGGGATGGTGGAGGGGAGGGGATTTGGAAGTCGGAGATTCTCTCGTCAGTGACGAAATAGGAAAACGGAGCAAGGACACAGATCGTTTGCTTTTTTTTTTTTTTTTTTTTTGGGGGGGGGGGGGGGGGGGGGGGGGGGGGGGGGGGTTGTTTTTTGTTTGGGTTTTGTTTTTCTTTTCTTTTTCTTTTTTTTTTTTTTTTTTTTTTTTTTTTTTTCTTTTTTTTTTTTTTTCGGTTAATGAAGATGTTTGGCTAGATTGCAGGCCTTTGGAGAGTTATGAATGATGATTTTGGCTAGATTGCAGGCCTTTGGAGAGTTAGGGATGAGGAGAGGGCGAAAATGAGGACGAAAGGAAGGGGGTAGGGTGTGGGGACACAAGGAGGGACTGGCGGATGGCTTGAGGGGTTAGGAGGTAAGGGTGGAGGCGAAAAAGAATGTTTGAGTTATGGATGACAGTCACCAGGGGAGTATTATCAGTGTGTAGTTGGTTCTGTCACGTCTGAAGAACTAGGTTTTCAAAATGTACTTTTCTGTTTCGCTTTGTGTATTACATAAATTTCCCTGCCTGAAGAAGACCGATAGGTCGAAATGCGTTGCATCTGTTTTGTTTGTTTGTTTCTTTCTTCATTTCGCGGCCTACAGTTGTTTTTCACTTGTGCTAAATATCATTGTTTTTGTGCCTTTTTGTGTATTTATTTTCCATTTTGACTTCAGAAAGACAGGATAATTCTCTCTCTTTCAGAGAGAGGATTGGAGAGGCAGAGAGAGAGAGCCGAGAGAGCGAGAGAGAGAGAGAGAGAGAAACGAGAATAGAGAAAGAGACAGAGACAGAGACCAGCGAATACAAAACACACAACACATACACAACGCCACACACCGCACAACACACCACACACACAACACCACACACACACACACACACAAACACATCATCACCACCACCACCACTCACCACCCCACACACCACCAACCACCCACACCCGCCCTTCGCGTCCACTCCCATTTTCTCCCCCTCATTTCCCTCTCCTTTTAGAGATCCCCATCTCCATCGTCTTCTTCTTCTTCTTCTTTCTTCTCTTCTCCCTTCCCCCCTCATCCCGTCACATAGTGCGAAGAAACCGATTCAATTTACAGTCTAATGTTGTCCCTCTAGATAACAGTTTAAACCACATTGACTTGGGCTTCTGTCAAAATAGGCGAAGACGATTCCAGCTTGCAAGTCTAATGTTGTTTCATATCATACCTACATTTTAAACATTGAACTTTGTTCTGTCAAATAGGCAGAAGACCGATTCCAAGTTAGTGTCTAATGTTGTTTATTAATTTTAACATTGACGTTGTTCTTCTGTCAAATAGGCAGAAAGGACGATTCAATCTTACAGTCTAATGTTGTCTATACATTTTAAACATTGACTTTTGTTCTCATTTTTCTTAGTTGTAATTCGCTCTTTTTCATACGGCTTTGGGGGGGGGGGTTGGGGGTAGGGGAGTGTTTCCTGGGGGTTCATTCGGGGGGGAAATGCTCGGGGGGTCATTTACTGCTGGGGGGGAGGGGACATAGGGGGTTCCTCCCAGTTCTTTCATTGCAAAATAATGCGAGAGGAAATGTCAGAACGCAGGTTTTAGTTAATACCTGTCATACTAGGCCTATTAACGTCATCCGATGTGCTGAAAATAAGACCACAAAAAAAAAAAAAAGTAGGGAGTACGTCACATAATAAGAGGGGTGGAAAGTGAGGCAAGAAAAGTAACAATACTTCCATCGTGTCAAAGAGTCCTTTTTTTCCTGTCACAGCGTCACACGTTACAACCACTACCACACATCACAACACACACACACCACAAACACACACACGCACGCGCGCACGCCCACGCACGCACGCATCTGCACTCAGAACGCAAATACAATAAACAGACACAGACCACACACACAACAATCCACATTTCACACACACCACCACACACTACACATCACCAACACCTCAACAACAATGGTTAGAATAAACTACTAACCTTCATGTCACAGTGTAACCCTACCCGACGCGGAATCTCCGACTAAGCTCTTGATTTTTCACCACCTAAACATTAACCATTCACACTCTTTTACCTACTTACCCCTTGCCCCCCCCTTTTCCCCCCCATCCCCCCCCCCTTTCCCCCCAACCGTACCCTTTACACTCTACCTCCTCACCTGCCTCCCCCTACTTTTACCCCCCTCTCCAGCCCCAGCTCCCCAAAAAACCCTAACACATATCCCACCCACCCCTCCCTCATTGATCCCTTCCATTTGATCCTTTTGTCCAATTGAGGCGTCAATCCACTCGGCAATTGAGGTTACATCCCGATTATATATTCCTGGCTATAATACCCCTCAAAGTCTGTCCTTTTCCTGTAACAGCTCGTCATTAACGCCTTTTTTGCCACACTATGCTTTTCTTTCCCTCCTTTTCCCCCCTTCCCCTTTCTTTCTCCCCCCTTCCTTTCCCTTTTTCTTCCCCTCCCTTTTTCTTTTCCCTCCCTCCCCCAAGCTCTCCCAGTTTTTCCCTCTCTCTTCCCTATCCCCCCCTCCTTCCCCCCCCCCCTACACTTTTTTTTTTCCTCCTCCCATCCTCCCTTTTTCTTTTTTTTTATTCACCCCCCCCCCTTTCCCCTTCCTCCCTCCTTTTCTCCCCTCTTTCTTTTCCCCCCCCTCCTTTTCTTCCCCCTTGCCCGTTTTCCCTTTTTTTCTTTTTCCCCCTTTTCTCTTTTCTCCTTCCTCCTTCCTTCCCTCTTCCTCCCCCCTCCCCCCTTTCTTTTTCCTTTCTTCCCCCCTTCCTTTTTTTTTTTCTCCCCGCCCCCTCCTTTGCTTTTTTTTTTTCTCTCTTCCTTCTTCTTTTCTCCCTCCCTTTTTTTCTTTTTTTCTCTCTCTCTCTCCCTCCACCCCCCTTCCCTTTTTTTTTTTTTATCTCCCCACCCCCCTTTCCCCCCCCCTCCTCTTTTTCCCTTTCTTCCTCCCCTCCCCTTTCCTTCTCTACCCTTTCTTCTTTCCCCTCCCTCCCCCCTCCTTTTACCCCTCTTTTTTCTCCCCTTCCTTCCCCGTCCCCTTCCCCCTCCTTTTCTCCCCCCTTCTCCCCCCCCCCCCCCCCCCCCCCCCCCCCCCCCCCCCCCCCCCCTATTATTTTTGAATGCCTGTCTTCCCTTATTGTTCTGTCTGCCCGGCCCTCTGTCTGCTCGCTTCCTTTCTCTCTCTCTCTATCTCCGCCCCTCTTACCGCATCTATCTCTTCGCATCCGCCATGCCGCTCTCCCCTAATACTTTCACCTTTCTTACTGGTTTGCTCGCGTACACCCATGGTTACACACACAGTCAACCATACATAGCCTCCATCAACTCTCTTCGCGTCTCTCATTACAAACACCACACATCACAACACACTACACCACACACAACACACACACACACACACACACACACACACCACACACCACCTAACAACGGATACGCCCACACATTTACTCTATTTCACAAGTTCTACCATTATCAGTTTAATCGTTATCTATACAAATTCCATTCTACAATTCATTTATTGTGGGTAGACGTTAAACTAGAGGAGATGAGAGAGAGAGAGAGAGGAAGGGATGGGGGAGGAGAGGAGAGAGGGATGGGAGAGAGATGAAGAATGGTGAGGAAGGTGAGAGGAGAGGGAGAAGGGAGGGAGAGAAGAGAAGAGATAGGAGAGAGGAGGAGAGCTGTCCTTGGTTCATAGACATTCTAGCCCCATTTTTTTTTCTTTTTCAGCTACCTGTACCCGTATTCTGTATTCTTTCTTGGGGTCAGCCTCTTCCTTTCCCTCTCGGCAGAAAATAGAATTACTGTGTTAAGGGCTGTCAACCCAGGGGGGTCTTTAAAACAAAAAAATAAGTTCACAGTAAACGTTTGACGAAAAAATGGACCTTCATTCAGAACACTAGTGTAAAGGGGTCATCATTGCAAAAAAAGACGACATTCTACACAACCACACCATCCGAATACCGTGTGAGTAAACAGTTGGCGTTAAACATGACCCTTCAAAAAAAAAAAAAAAAGTCCCTGTCTCACCTAAAATTTAGCAGGTTTGTTTAAAACGAAAAAAAAAAAAAAGAAACATTATGTCAAAATGCCCGTTTCTTTTGAGGCCTACACATGCATATTTGCTCCCCAAACTGGAGTTGGCATCGCCCGACGTTGATTTCAGCCGGTTCAGTGGGATAAGGGTAAATTACTCTATGAAAGTGTAAATTCCCAGTGTACGCGTGCAAACACACACACGCGCGCGCGCGCGCGCGCGCACGCACGCACACACGCACTCACACAACACACACACACACACACACACACACACACACACACACACACCACACACACATGCACGCACGCACGCACTCACGCACACACGCACGCACGCACACACACACACGCACGCAACGCTCGCAACGCATGCACGCACGCACACCTCAACGCACTCGCGCACGCACGCACGCACGCACGCACGCCACACACACTCACGCACGTGCACACGCCCCACACCACACACACATACACGCACACACGCATACACAACACACACACACACACACACACACACACGCACGCACACACGCACGCACGCACGCACGCACGCACGCACGCCCACGCACGCACGCACGCCACAAACACACTTTTGTTTCACACACAACACACACACCACTTTGTTCTCCGCGGGAATAGCCCCCCCCTCCCCCCCCCTCCCCCCCCCCCCCCCCCCCCCCCCCCCCCCCCCCCCCCCCCCCCCCCCCAAAAAAAAAAAAAAAAAAAATCCGGACGAGCTGAAATGACAGCATGTCTAGTTTCAAAGTGCGTGTTCATTAATTAAAGACAATGCAACAAAGACCCGACACAGACACAAACCAAATAGCAGATGGCAGGTGAAATGGACAGGGAGACAGACAGGCGGACAGACAAGCATACAGAGCAAAGAGGGAGGGTGGGGTTGAGGAGGGGGGGGGGGGGGGGGGCGGAGGGAGGAGGCGAGGCGAGTAGGAAGACACAAGCGTTGGTACCCGGTAGGAAGGTCTATTTCAGTCACAGCTGAGTCACTAGGGCTGGCCCAGCGTTTATGGTACGTACGTGTATGTGTGATGCTGTGACTACCAAAGCGAGAAAAAGCTCGTTGGTTCGTGCAGACACACGGACCTATAGGCCTATAGTATCCCAGCTAATGTGCAGCCAGCGGTCAGTGGCATCTAGAGCAAAATGACTTCTAACCAGGAACAGTCGGTGGATGGACTACTTCAGTAGGAATTCCATTTGCGACGAATGTTACAGCAAGACGAATTACGTGCTCTCTCTCCCTCTCTCTCTCTCTCTCTCTCTCTCTCTCTCTCTCTCTCTCTCTCTATCTCTCTCTCTCTCTTCCTGCGTCTCTCTCTCTCTCTCTCTCTCTCTGCGTCTCTCTCTCTCTCTCTCTCTCTCTCTCTCTCGTCTCTCTCTCTCTCTCTCTCTCTCTCTCTCTGTGTGTGTACAAGCGCCGTGTGTACGTGGGTTCTTGGTTATTGGCGGGGGGTGGGGGGTGGAGGACGGGGGCGTATGCCATCAGAGTGAGCGTGTGTGTGTATGTGTGTGTGTGTGTGTGTGTGTGTGTGTGTGTGTGTGTGTGTGTGTGTGTGTGTGCCCGTGCGCCCGCGTGTATGTGTATGTGTGAATAGATGCTGTGTGTATGTGCATGTGTGTGTGAGCGCGCGCGCGCGCGCGCGCGCGTGTGTGTGTGTGGTGTACGTGCGTGCGTGTGCGCGCGCGCGCGCTGTGTGTGCGTGCTGTATGTCTGTGCATCTCTGTGAATTTGTGTCAGTAGGCCTATAAGTGGCTTGATGTTTGTATACATTTGAGCGAAATTTCGCTGCGCGAGCAGTGTACTGCTTTGAATTGTTGCGCGTGCAGTTTGTGAAATGTGTGTGTGTGTGTGTGTGTGTGTGTGGTGTGTGTGTGTGTGTGTGTGTGTGTGTGTGAACACGCGCACGCACGTGCTCTTTCAAGAGTTCACATTATGCATTGGATGATTTGATTGATTGATTTGAATGCATGATGTCCCTCAAGAACTAAGCCCTTACGAGAAAGTCTGTAGGCGGTGCTCGAAAGGGGAGGCAATCTTCAACTTAAAAGAAATGTTTCATTACGTCCCTTGAGTCCATGGCCGCCAGTTTCATTTGCTTTTGTTTCGTGGCCATGTTGATGCGTCACTCAAGTCCAAGTTGCCATCGCAGAGAAGATCCTCATTCACGCCATGCCTGATTGATACGTTTCTATGACTGCTCGCTTCTCGGCCACCCAATATGCGTGTGCTTTCCCGAGCCATCCCCCCCCTAGACACAGGGTCAAAACAGAATGAGCGAACCGCCCGAACTCCTTAAAAATGGACAAGCGTGTTCGAGGAAATCTTGAATAAGGCAAAGAACAGTACAGTAAAACACTCAAGAGCAAACAAGTCCGGTAACTCTTGCTTCTATGATAAAATAACCACAGGCTTATAACTCCAAACGTATGCTGCTTACGACACCGAATCGCCTAGCAGAAATGACAACACAGAGCAACACGGAACAAACAAGAAAACATTGCCCCCTCCCCCCCCCCCCCCCCCCACAACACACACACAAAAAGGATGTTCCAAGCTAGTTGCTGGCACAACTACACAGCAACAACAACAACTGGAGAAGTACAAATTCACATATATTCAAGACTGACACAGAGTATATTCAGCTGCGCTCTTTTGGCGAAGGAATGGGACCTGAGGGGTAAAACGGATACTGTGACCGAAAAGGCGACCATTGATGCGTATCTTTGGCTGGCCATGAAGGGGACGCTGAAAGTCACGGAAGACAGTAGACCCGGATTCGTGGAAGGTCTTATACAATTTTGATTCTAGGGAGCACGGAAAAGAACGAGAGTCTTTTCTTGCAGTTTATGGGTTTGCGTGTACTTGTCGCCACACAGAGGGAATACGGGAAAGAACCAGAATGTAGTAGAGAGAAAGAGAAAGAGACCAAACAGAGAGAGAGAGAGAGAGAGAGAGAGAGAGAGAGAGAGAGAGATCTGAAGAATTAAGCTTAATTTAGGGAATTCATGGTTGTTGAATCTTTATAATGCAGTGATCGTTTTCAGTGTTGAAAAATGCCATGACAAGCATTTATGACCCCACATAGAAGTTACATTTTGAAATTCTATCCTCGACTGAAAACTTTTTAAAAAAAAAAAAAAAAAAAAAAGTCTTGCAAATCTGTTGGCCATGAGTGTAATGACAAGTAAACATGCTGGCTGATTTCTGTTACTAAAAGTCGGTAAGCTGGATCTCAAAACACATCCAGCCACTGCGATTTCAGTAGTAAATCAAAAACATGTGTGTGTGTGTGTGTGTGTGTGTGTGTGTCTCTCTCTCTTTCTCTCTCTCTCTCTCTCTCTCTCTTCTCTCTCTCTCTCTCTCTCTCTCACGCGCGCGCGCGCACAACATAATTAGAGCAGTCAAAAAGTAAACTTGGTATCAGGCATTGAGAATAGCTATATGTGTGTACTGCTACCGCTGGGAGGATCCTCACAACAGTGGCAATGCAGTATACACGTTCTTTTTCCTATGCAGCGCATCTAGGTAAAGCGCTACGAAAACCAAAATCACCAACAACCCGAAGAAACTGGTTTTGTCCCTGTGTGTAACAATGGGAGGAACATTTAACAAGGTTTTGTCAACAGTTTGTACATGTTGCCGGTGTCACAGCAGAATCGTTCCCCTCAGAAAACACCGCCGACCACTCGCTTTCAAATCAGAACTCACTGAAGATCAAAGTTAATTTGATTACAGAACAAATGTTCGATGCAAAGTGCCAAAGCAACATAGAGGTTGGCGTATTTCATCATTGTTTAAAAACGAACGCAACGAAAAGAAGCCGTCTTTCAACGGGAGGTAATCTTATGAAGTTTTCAAGCAGTGGTCTCCTATTCAATCCAAACCCTGCCAGGTAACTTCCCTTGGTAGTGTTATTAGCTCGATAGTTGGTGAAAGCGTGTTTGCAGCGGACCATTCGGGCTGTAGCCACAGTGATGCTAAATACACGAAAGAGAGTAGGCTAACATTGTTGGTGGTTGGTTCGGTCGTTTGTTTAGGCTTTGTTTGTTTGTCTGTTTGTTTTTTTTCTTTTTTCTTTTTGTGTTGTTTTAAATCAGTCTCATACTGGACAGCAGGCTTTCATTTCAAAGTCATTGATGATATCAACAGTCTCCTGTTGTTGTTGTTGTTGTTGCTGCTGCTGCTGTTGTGTTGTTGTTGCTGCTGCTGCTGCTGCTGCTGCTGCTGCTGCTGCTGCTGCTGCTGCTGTGTTGTATGTTGCTTTGTTGTTGTCCTCGTTGTTAGACTCCTCAGGCTCTGCAGTAGTACTTCCATTACATTTTTGTCCTTGTTTTTTTCCTAAAAAAAAGGGGGGAAAAAATAGTTATAACAAGATCCCAGGCAGAGCTGTGATGATGAACGAACCGCCAGGTGCTCTGGAGTTGAGGTAGAAAGAGGTTCTCTCTCGTTCATCCTCTCTCTCCTCTTTCCTCTCGTCTCTGGGTCCTCCTCCTCTCAGCCCTCTCCTCTCTGGCCCACACCCTATCTGCTCCCTCACCAGTCTCTCTCTCCTGCTCTCTCGTGCATTATTGACCTTAACTCAGGGTCGAGGACTCGATCTAAGAAAAAGCAGATTCGGGCTCATATCTTTATCCTCTCCCCATCCGCTTTGTCTCTCTCCTTCCTCCTCTCCTCCTCCCTCTCTCCCTCCTCGTCCGCCTCATCCTCTCCTCTCTCTCTCTCTCCTCCTCCTCGTGTCTCCTCCACTTCTTCTCTCCTCTCCAGCATACGTCTCCCGCGTCCTTCTCTCCTCTCTCGCGTCCTCTCTCTCACCTCTCTCTCTCCTCTTCTCTCGCTCTCCCTCGTACTTTGCCTCTCTCGTCCTCATCTCCAATCTCCTCTCTCCTCTGCTGCTTCCTCTTCGTGAGCTCCTGGTCTAAAAAGCTCTTACCCTTGTCATCCTCACTCCTACTCCAAACCCTCGTAAAATATCTCCCTTCCTAATTCGTATCCATACTCTCTCTCTCTCTTCTCTCTCTCTCTTCTCCTCTCAGCTCCTCCTGTCGCCCCTCCTCTCCTTCTCCCCCTCCGCTCCTCCCCTCGCTCTCTCGCCCGCTTCTCCTTCTCTCCTCTCCTCCCCCCTCTCTCCTCACTCCTCCCACAAAAAAAACTCATTCTCTCTCAAAAAAAAATTCCAAAAAGCCTTCTCCTCTTCTCTCCTCCTCTCTCTTCTCTCTCTCTCCTCATCTCTCCTCGTCCGTCCTCTCTCGCGCTCTCAAATAAGCCCCCAAAAACAAAAAATGCATGCTGCTCTCTCTCGTCTCTCTACTCCCCACTCCTCTCTCCTCTCGCTTGTCTTCTCTCTCCTCACTTCTCTGTCCTCGCCGTCTCTCACTCCTCTCTCTCTCTTTTGTGTACGTTGCTATCGGGGGGGGGGTTGAATATCTGGGGTGTTGCTGTGTCTGTCTTGTGGCATTGGTGGGTAAAAAAGCTATGCGGCCGTGGGGGGGCGGGTAGTCTAAACTCCTCAAGGGTACGGGGGGGTCTCTTCGATCCCTCGTATCTCGATACTCATCTTCTCGCCTCCTATTCTCGTCCTCGTCTCACATCTCTTCTGCGTTCTCACCATCGTCGCGCAGTCTCCTCCCCTCCCTCTCTCTCCACTCTCTTCCTCCGTCCCCCTCCGGGTCTTTCCCTCTCCTCTCACGTCCCTCGCTCTCTCAGTCTCGTACTCCCTCTCGTCTCTCAGTTCTGATTCTCTCTCTCAGTCTCGGGGCTTCGGACTCTTATCCATCACAACGAAAAAGATACTTTATACGTGGACCCTTCTATTTTTCTCTTCAAACGAGAAGACGCGTTTGCATACCTAAACTCATATATATACCGTAAACACAACACACACAAAAACCACACCCACCTACACCACGGCGACCACCACACACCTAATCAACAACAACAACAACACAATACAACAACACAACAACAACAAGAACAACAACACAACAACCAATGGGTTTAACAACAGGTGGGTCGATCCGAGGGGTTTGCATCTCAAAACACTTTGAGACCTTTGAAGCTGACGTCGTCAGTTAGGTCATTTGAACGTCCACACCCGACGCCAAGGTGGTGTGTGGCGGATGGGGAGTGCTCATGCCGGCATATTACGGTGAGGGAGACCAGTCTGGAACTATTCCATTACCGCCAGAACTGACGACATTACGTTGAGACGGCAGCGGAAGTGAAAATGATTAGCCTGTAGGCCTTCCGTGCGTCCTATTGGATTCGAAAGTGCAGATTAACATGTGACTGCACAATTGGTGCTGTTACCACTGAGGAGCCCACCGAGTTCCCAGATCCACGCGGAGATTCTAGTCCTCCGCCGTATTGCTTCATCCTCCTCCTCACACACTACACCCTCGCCTCCACCACCGGTCTTGTGCGGTTAGCAAACCACACACCACACACTTCGCGCGCGCGCAGCGCGCGCGCAGCATCAGCCAAGCCACACACACAACACACAAACACTACACAGAGACAGAGACGACAACAGACGAGACAGACCTCTGAACCTGCTGGTCCAAACCTTCATCACGAATTCACCACCTTACTCAATCACGAATTTTCCTCTGCTACCACGGCCCACCCATCCCCTACCTCCCTGAGGCCCCACCCTCAACTCCTGTCCTTCAAAGTACGGCGGATGTGATTGGGGGAGGGTGGCCTCTAGCTCCTACCCCTTTCCTCTACCCTACCCCCACAGCCGCCCATTCCCCACTCTGCTCCCATGAGACTAGTCTTACCCCTTTGACCTGGATTCCGGACTCCGACCCATCGTGTTGAATAACAAGACACGATAAGTTCCTTATAGCGCCTTCTTCTCACGGTCAAGTTGCGTTGACGCGATTATTTTGGAGCTGCGCCAGTTGCTGTTGTGAAGCAATAAAAGGGCCCAGAACAGAACAGAACTTAATCCTATATAGAGACCAGAGGCGCTAAAAGATTGGTGTTGGCTGGGCTTCGAAGTATTTTCGCTCAGTTATTAGCACCTAATTCGTGCGCTATGTGCACCCCCACCCTCGCCCTCTCCCCCTCCCCGACTTCTATGTGCAGCGCCCCCCGCCCCGTCGGCCCCCCACTCCCCCGCCCAGCAACCGACCCCGCCCGCCACCCCCGCCCCCCGGGCCACCCGCCCTCGACCTACTCTGCTCTGTCCAAGCCAGCGCTCCATAGCACGTGGATCGTCTCGTCAGTGTTTATCTTCCTGCGTATTTTATGTCCGGTATGTTCTAGTTCTTGACATCATGTAACAATTCCGTCTAAACGAGTTCACCTAGACTTCGGGTTGTGCCTTTTTTTTACAATTCTTGGTAGAAATCTGTACATAATGTGTAAAAACGAGACACAATACCCCAAGATGGATTATGCTAACCCTTATTTTTTTGTGGATTGCAACCCTATTTTGGCTTTTCACAACAGCCAACGTCCTTCGCCTTTCCACCCATCCTCAACTCCTGCAAAGCCCCAAACGCACCGCTCGCGATCTCTCTCTCTCGTAATCTCCTTCCATCATCTTTTCACTTCTTTCTTGCAGTCTGTTCTCATCTCAGGATGCTCTCTTTCTCGAGGTCTGCCTTCTCATTCTCAGTTTGCGTTGGAAGAGCGAGAGAGGAGAGAGAGAGGAGCAGATAGATAGTATGGATGATGCGATGATGATGATGAGGATGATGATGATGATTATGATGATGATCTTTCATTTTCGCAAAGTAGCAGATAAGCAAACACCTGCTTGCTGTTCATCCGGATCCGGCGCCGTCTCCCCAGTTAGGGACTAATTAAGTATGACTAGCTAAACTAAACCGTTAGCTAACTTAAACCTTACCAAACCTTTAACAACACACGATATCTGATATCCTTCACAAAACATAAACATTGTGTATGTAGTTGTTCCTCCATTAACAGTGAGGTTGTAGGTGATTTAAAGAGTTCAAGAAATGATTGAAGACACAAACCTCGAATAAGGAAATCGATTACAAAGAAAAACTCTCCCAACACAGACCAATAAGTGATGATCCTTGATGCCTTTCTGGCTGTTGTTTTTCCAGCGAGAGGAGAGGAGAGAGAGAGAGAGAGAGAGAGAGAGAGAGAGAGGAGAGAGAGAGAAGAGAGAGATAGAGTTATATTACTTTGTAAAATTTATTAGACATACACAAGCGGCAAAGGATTATTATTAGACAACTACAATCGCATGGCAATGATATCAACATTTTTTTTTTTTAACCTTTTCATGATGGTGAGTACACAAGAAAGATGAGAACGAACGGTACTATCAATTCAGTTATCAGTAAGCGACATGAATTCCTTGCATCAATAATCACAACACTATATTTAATCATAGGTGTGTGTAGGTGTGCGTGTGCGTCTGTGCGTTGTGCGGTGTGGTGTGTGTTGTGGGTGTTGTGCGCGTGGTGGTATGCGCTTTGGGTGTGTGTGTGGGTGTGTGTGTTGTGTGTGTGTGTGTGTGTGTGTGTGTGTGTGTGTGTGTTGTTGTGTGTGATAGAGGGGAGAGAGAGATGAGAGAGAAGAGGGAAGGAGAGAGATTGAGAGGGCAGAGATGCCTAATCAGAGAAATCCCTCTCGGAGAGAGAGGAGTGCTCATCCCTCTCCATCCTTCCTTCCTGCACCACTTTTTTTAACTAATCATCACAACTACTACAAGACTAGAATATCAAATAAGTGGTAGTACATCAATAAGCAACCGTAAATACGAAGAGAGAGAGTAGAGAGAGGAGAGAGAGAGAGGGAGGAGAGAGAAGAGAGAGAGAGAGAGAGAAGAGAGGAGTTATTTTCATTTTACTTCTCCAAAATATTATAGGCTACATACATTACAATGGCAATCTGTATGAAAGAGCAAGAATACCTCAAAATAATCAAGAGTGATTAGAACAATTTTATCGCCCGGTCGGCCGTGTAAGAGCATTTATAAAGTGTTTTCGTTTTAATGAAATCAAAAATTATTAGGGCCATCATCAATATAGACGCATCATGCAGAAGCACGACTTCAGATCAATTAGTGATAATGCATCCATAAAAATCATGACCAGAGAGGGACAGACAGACGACAGACCAGATTCCAAGCATGACACACATGACCGGCTCCCGCATTGATGAAGAAAGAGAAGCGAGGAAGTGTCTGGGTGGTTTACATAAAAAAAACAAAAAAAAAAAAAAAGGACCCTGTCTGATATCGAGATTTGTCACTGATACATGCAGTCCGACGTTCGACAATTCAAAACCGTTCATGCTAGATTCTCTCTTCTATCTGTCGGGTCGTATTAGACCCTCCCCTCTCGTTCTCTCTCCTCTCAATCTACTCATCATCTGTCAGGCCTCAACTCATCCAATTTCGGAATCTCTGGGCATCATTTCCTCGTCCCCGGCTCCGGGTCGCTTTCCTCTCGCACCTCACTTATAATCGAATTCAATCACCGCTCTCTCTCTCTCCTCCTTCGCCCTTCTCTCCTCCCCCCTTCACTCCCTCGGCATCTTCCTCCTCTCTCATTCGCGCCCACTCTCCCATCGGCTCATTTCTCATCCTCTCGGTGCTCTCGCGCTGCTCCTATCACCATCCCCTCCCTGGTTTTCGCTCTGCCCCCTCCCCCCCCCTCCAATGTCTCCCTACTCTTCTCTCTCTCCCTCGCAACTAAAAAAATTGTCCTGATTTTGTAATCAGAATCGAGACAGAGATAACATTTTTTTTTTTGATTGTTTGTCTATGCTATAAAAGATTAAGTAGATAATTACATTGTTACCTCATACAAGAATTGTTTCTTCAAGTGTCCAGTTGCTTTCGTTTAAACTGCAATAATGAAATGAGAATTGTAATCTCGCTTCTGTAGCTATGGTTAATGTTTTCTTAAGTCACTAAAACGAAGAGAGGCACTGTTAGCCCATTAACACACAAATGCCAGAATAATTTTCAGGATAGAAACATTGTTGTTTAAGGGCAACTATTTTCTCTCATAATTTTTCCCGTAGAATTGCGCCGAGCGGCAGTGTTGTGTTCTAATTCTAGCTTTTTGTTCGTGACCTTCATGATTGCAGATGGGTCGGTGGCCTTTGAGGCGTGTACTTTGGGTCTGCTCTCCTCCCTCTTCTCTCCCTCGTCTCTTCTTCGTCTTGTTAAAAAAAATGAAAACGGGCACAGCCATTTCTTTTGTCAATAAACGTCTGTTTCATCAAGCCCTAAACTTGATCTTTACCGTAGGTTTTTGTTTGTTTTGTTTGTCTTTGCAAGTCGCATCTGCAAAACTGTTGTTTTAACAGAAGGTTTTGCTTTATATCAACTGAATATCAGACGATTTAATATGTCGTAAAGAAGTTTCGGAGTTTCAAGGCCTTTTACGGATACCACTGGTTTGGGTGCAGCCACCGAGCAAAGCATATCTGTACGACCAAGAATTGATCGATCAGTAAAAACCAGATTATCCCTTAAACATTGACGCCAAAGCGCGTGTGTGCTGCTAATTCGATTCAAGAGTTCCTGTCACATAATTTATCCAGCGGTGTTTCTCTTATTGACCCATGAGTTTGTGTCTCTTGTTGACAGAGTTAATTCATGATCAGGGACAGAGTTATACAACATAATCATTTGACCTCGAGCGTTGTTTCCGCTATTGATCCACGAGAGTTGTGCATCATGACCACCAGAGTTGTATCCATCCTCGAGAGCCCAGAGAGGATTCTCCACTATTGAACCCTATGCGGTCTCAGCTCTGTACCCTGTCTCTCATTGCTCACCACCATGCTGTCTATGACCTCCCTCTCACTATGGTATCTCACCCAGTACTTGACTGCTTCTCGTATCGTAGCCTCCTCATTGACCCAGAGTTCTCGTTCTTACGCCGTTCACAGTGACCCACGAGTTCTCGGCATCGCTTGACCCAGAGTTATCTTAGTCTCTGACAGAAAGTTGGTCATGTTATTGACGTTGCCCAGAGCTGTCCTGTCGGCATCCCTGTCGTTGCTCCACAGCTGTCCGATGCTGATCTCTAAAGCTCATTCTGCAATGGGTAGGGTTCGTTGCAGCAACAGAGGATACAGAGATGATCTGCATCCGCCACATCATGGTCAGGCAGAGCACCCATGATGCTACGTCCTACAACAGAGCTGGTTTCTTGTTTAGTGATCAACATGTGGCGGAGGAGGGTATAGGAGGGGGTATTGGGTCAGTGATAATGGGAATACGGGGTGAATATGGGTAAGGAGGGACGGAACGGAGACAGGACGTACAACTCCCCTGGTCTGGGTAGTTCTGGTCTGCTGTTTTCAAAATTCACGCACTCGTGGCAATCGTAGTGACTTGCAATGACTGTATTCATTGTCATGATGATTCAGAGTGGCGCTTCACCGTTTCGACTCACATGAACAACTGCTTAATCTCTCGTACTAACTGATAGAAAACGAAACTCGTAACATGGACTTTAGTGAAACTCACAGATTGGACACACGATCCCGACGGAAAATCTATCCGCTTCAGGCTGTCCCTTGTACCCATACACATCAGCACATCAGAGTCTCCCATCAACAGATTCTCAGATCAAACATACAGTTCATACAAAACCCTGACAAAAACGTTCACTCAATTGATCTGACGCACGAAGCATCTAGCTCGCACACACACAATGGGACACACCTCAAGCACACAGAGGCTTACGCACTATTGGTGGTCGACAACCACACACCGAGTTGCGTCGTCCACACAGACACACACACACACTAACCCCTCACGCCACGAGGTAACAGCACATACGCTAGCGCACGCACCGCACGCAAGATTAAGCACAACAATGCACGCCACGCACACACCCACACACACACATCAGACCGGACAACTACACACACGACCCACACACACAGCAACAAGGGCCGCACATCAGTGCGGCCACAGACGTCGTGTCTCCAGTTGGCGCACTTTAACACCAAGATATTATTTCATTTCTTACATTTCTTGAGTCAGTCAGTGCGATTAACACTCAAGTGAGAGAGAGAGAGTAGAGAGAGAGAGAGAGGAGTGAGAGAGAGAGGAGAGAGGAGAGAGAGAGACAGACAGACAGACAGACAGACAGACAGACAGGACAGGAAATTCCAGCGATGAAGGGGGAGAAACGTTATTCTGTCTAAAATCTCGTCCCTCT
This sequence comes from Conus betulinus, assembly GCA_016801955.1. Classification (NCBI taxonomy): domain Eukaryota; kingdom Metazoa; phylum Mollusca; class Gastropoda; order Neogastropoda; family Conidae; genus Conus; species Conus betulinus. Next base: position 114,538 of record JADBJO010000217.1, on the reverse strand, counting down.
GTTTTCAACTCATTCGATGCGATCCAAACTCGTGGATATTGACATGTTGACGGGAGGAATATCCACGGGGGCTAGAGTCGTCGGACCTGTCTGTTCTGTGACACTATCTGAGGACAGGTCTTAGTCCTAAGTAAGAAGTCTGTGGACACTATCTGGGCCATGGTACACTAACTGGGCAACACGACAGAAATTAAGATGATACATACTCAACTGACAACCTGACCAAATCATCCCCCCCCCCCTTTTTTTTTTTTTTTTTTTTTTTATAAATTTAGAACATTTTCCCAGAGCACGTACCAAAAATACTGCTCAGAAACCTACGACCGCAAATTGAAGCTTCCTCGGTCCTGATTTCCGTGTTCAACAGAAGGAAACTGAAAAGCTGAATGAAAAATGATAGGGATCTCGTGTCTTTCCTGGCCTTGGTGCAAGCATGCAGCTCGACTGATCTTGTTGAATGTCAAATTGCTGTTCGTTTTGTTTTTTTTCGCTTGTATCGAATCATGAGACCCCGCCAAAAATTTACTTTAATCCTACATTAACAAAATGTAGCTTTGACGTAAGTATTGCATCAAGAGCTCTTCCCGTTTCACCCGCGACTCCGACCCCGCCCGCCGCCGCCCCCCCCCCCCCCCCCCCGAGGCCCGCCCCGACCCCCGGAGCGACCCCCCCCACCACGCACAGACGCAGACCGCCCCCACCACCGCGCGGCCCCCGCCTCCCGACCGCCCCACGTACCGCCCCCCCCCGCCCCGCCGACGACCTCCACCGACGCCCCCCCCCTGCTCCCGCCCTCGACCCCCGACGAATGATGAGATGATTCGCCCATATGACCCGACTGTTTTTTTTTTTGAATTTTTTTTTAGTTTTAGGAAGATTTCCCCCGCACGAACGTGAGGAAGAATACTGCCTCAGAAAGACAGAACGGGCCGACAAACTTGAAGCTTCATCGGTCTGATAAACCGTGTCAGCCGAGCGATAGGGAGGACGGAAACTGATAAATAGCGGATAATATGAAAGAAAGGATATATATATATCTGTATAATATATCTGAGGCCTTTATATACAGACATAGCAGCAACGGCGACTGATCTTTTGACCGGTGTAGAAAACTAGTTCTCCGTTTCGCTTGTCTTTAATACCGAGATCAGCACAAAAAGAAAGTTAAGCTTATCAGCATTAAGGCAGACAATGGAGGTGCTAAGGTCATCCATTTCCACGACCATGCAATTAGAAGAACTCTTCCGTTTCACAAGGCAGGCAGACGTTGCTATATAATTGATTATCCTGCGATATGCTTCGCATAGGGGGGGTCTTCGACCTCTCTGTAGAGGGACACGACAAATGACAATCGACGCGACGACGACGACGCCACGGACGAACGACGCGACGACGATTGATGAGATGATCTCGGTCATATGTGCGCTGTTTATCAGAATGTACTACTCCGTAACAAAAAAAAAGAAGACAAGGCGAAGAAGAGTGGCGCGAGCTCAGCCCAAGCGTCCCAGCGGAGATCTTCGGCATACAGCCCGTAGAGAAGAGTATCCCCTCTGCGTATAGCTCTCGCTAAGTCTATGGCTCTATATATCTAGCTCTAGTAGTAAGTATATTGTAGATCGAAGAGCAAGCTATAGTCAACGAGTTCTCATTGCCCCTCATCGATCCTACGAGATGTGCGTCCGTTTGCCCGCGGCAGCCAAAACTTGATCACCTAATGCTCATAAATGTCGCATCGCGGGTCGTGATGCTTCCCTGGAACCTAGGGGCTGTCGACACATCAGTTACTTTTCGAGACCATACTTTCCTCCTCGACTCTTCCCTCAATTTCTCTCAGGTCTCTCGAGTTCTCTCAAGGACAGGTAGGGGGTACTCGATGCAGGGGAGTCTCTTGCTCTCCACTCCCTCGCGCAATCACTGACCTCACCAAGATCGTGGGCATTCGTATGTTGGAGTCCTCCTCACCTTCAGCCCTCATAACGCAATCGCATCAAGGTCGTGGAGTCCATCGGAAACTTCTCCTCGTTGCTCGTAACCCTTATGGGTGTCTCTTTCTTCTCTCGGGGTCCTTCATCTCCTCGCTCATCTCTCTCATCTCACACACCTGAACACACACACACAACACTACACACACACACACACACACACAACAGGACAGATATTGACGGAAGACAACGACTCTGACTGACAGACACTGAACAGAGCGAAGACACGTAAAGACAACAATTTTGGTTGGTTTAGTTGTTGTTAATGATATAATTGATGCGGGGGGGGGGGGTGGGGGGGATAGCGATATCATTAGATAGGGGGGGGGGGATAAGATAAAAGGCGAGTTTATGTTGTAGTTGTGTTAGTTTTTAAGATTTAATTTTAAGTCGAGTTTATGTTTGTTAGTTTTTGTTGTTGTTGTGTTTTTTAAAACATCTCTTAAGGCATTCGTCTAGCGGAGCGGAGAGAATATTATGAAATGAAGATAAAGAGAGAGAGAGAGAGAGAGGAGAGACAGTAGAGGAGAGAGAGAGGATAGACAGACAAGACAGACAGACAGACAGAGAAGAGAGAGAGACAGAGAGAGACAGAGACACTAGAGAGAGAGGACAGACACGACCAAACCGAGGAGAACAGAGAAGAGACAGAGACACGGAGAGAGACAACAAGGTGACACGCCGCACAGCATGCGGCGCAGTCGCAGCACACACACACCAGACACAACACACACACACAACAGACCAGGGAGAGAGGACAGAGCTGACCCGAAGAGACAGAAGAGAGACAGAGAGAGAGAGGAAGAGAGAGACAGAGAGCCAGAGAGAGACAGAGAGAGGAGAGAGGAGTAGGAGGACATAGAGAGAGAGTTAGTGCATAGGGGCCACTGAATGAAAAGAGTGGGGGGGGGGGGAATAGTAAGGGGGAGGGGGAATAATTTCCCTTGTGAAAAAAACCCGAGGGGCTAACAACAGACGTCAACCCTGAAGTCTCAAGTGTCGCCCCGAGTGCTCTCGTGAGAAGAAAGATAGTCAGGCAACCGAAACAGACCCAAACACAGCTTTCGTCCGTGTGACGATCGGGCTGTATAGGCTGACTCTCTACAAATCCACCGAGTCGCCGGGGATTTTTCGACTACAATACCACAAAAGAAACGACAAGGTATTCCATGCACTTCTTTCCCCTTTTCCTCCACCCCCCCCCCCCCCTCCCTCCTCCCCACCTTCCCTTCTCCTTCCACCCTTTTTTGTTCTCTGTTTAAACTTCTCAAAGTCCTGAAAAGTTGGAAAATCCGAGCTCCGACGAGACGTATATCCACTAGACACGTGGCTTCCATGAAACAAGACAACAACAAAAACAAAAACAGCAACCACCACCACCACCACCACCACCACACCAACAAACAACAACAACGACAAAACCAGTATTAAGTGGGCGACTATGGCCTATACACGTATCTGACTGTGGGCTTTTGAAATTAGTCTAAAAGTGCGATGGAAGAGAAGAACACTATCGCTGCTATCCACGATCGGCTCCCACCTGCGAACAATAATGACAGGTGAAAATTTGAAGGGTGAGCAGGAGATCTCAGTCCTCTGCCATGGTCACTCAGACTCCCTGCCTGCATCCATACATCGATCCAGGTATGCATCATGCACACGGATCCGCACCAGCGAAATGTTCTTGCCTGGGCCCACATTCCGTCTTTTCCGTCAAGTCTGGTTAAAAATCGGTATGGTGGTTGTTTGTGTGTTCTTGCTAATCGACATGGATGAAAACATAACCTCTCTCTCTCTCTCTCTCTCTCTCTCTCTCTCTGCATGTGTACCATACATTCATGCATATTGTCTCGTTTGGCTTGTCTGTGTCGTTTTCATGGATTTATCTTCCTAAATCTCTTCAGGTTAACTAGAACTCCTGTGTAGTGCTGGTCTGGAAATCGCTCTTCGTGTCTGCAATTCTCGATCAAATCTCCCTCTCTCTCTCTCTCTCTCCTCTCTCTCTCCTCTACACGAGCGTGGTCTTCCTTTATCTGGTTCCCAGCAAGATGTTTTTGAGTGACTGATAAAATCTAAACCTCTCGCGCCTCATTTCGTTCAGTGTGCCCGTCGGAGCTCTGAGTGTTGTGTGTGTGTGTGTGTGTGTGTGTGTGTGTGTGTGTGCGCGCGGCGCGTCTGTGTGTGTATGTTAGTGTTAGTGTATCTCTGTATGTGTGTGTGTTGTTGGTGTGTGATTTGAACGGACACGTGTGTGTGCGAGTTGTGTGTGGGGTAGGGTTGGAGGGGGGGGCGTTGAGAGGGGGAAGGTGTTTGTGGATGTGTGCATAGTCTGAGGGTGGAAAAGGAATAGCATGAATGTACAAAGAGTGATTTATAAGAAAGTGTTTGGGAGGGCGGTAGGGATGGGGTGGGATTGTCATGGCGGCGGAGTGCGTCCATTTAGTCTACAGGTGCATCTCCACAGATGCTTTCAACACTTTCTGTGTGTATGCCTGTGTGTGTGTGTGTGTGTGTGTGGTGTGTGATTGAACGGACACGTGGTGTGCGAGTTGTGTGTGGGTAGGGTTGGAGGTGGGGGCGTGAGAGGGGGGGAGGTGTGTGTGGATGTGTGCATAGTCTGGAGGGTGGAAAGGAATAGCATGAATGTACAAAGAGTGATTTATAAGAAAGTGTTGGGAGGTGGTAGGGATTGGGGTGGGATGGTCATGGCGGCGGAGTGCGTCCATTTAGTCTACAGGTGCATCTCCACAGATGCTTTCACACTTTCTGTTTACTTCATGTTTTATAGCGCCGAATCAGATCTAAAAATGACATATATGATGCAAGTACACTTCCTTTGAAGAGAAAACAAGATGGCTTATCAGCCTCTCACATCACTCCTCACATCTATGTAAAGGCCTACTTCCAAACAACAGATCTCGAGTGTAGAGAGCTCCACCGCATGAGAAATCCCACCCCATTTTTTTTTTTTTTTTTTTTTTTTTTTTTAGAAGGCCTGAGATCGAACTGATGAGAGTTTGGTGATTGGGTTTGCTACCACCGAACTACCACAGGGAATTTGTTTGAGTTGCCAGAATGCGTTGATGTTAATATCATTAAATATTGCAGTTAAGTTGAGCTGGTGTAACGCTCTGGAAGTACTACTGTGCCAGAAACACTACCGTAGTACTTTGAGAGAGTACACTTTGAACACAACGGCCGAGTGTTTTGTGAACACTGTGAACGTTTTGTTTACGCGAAGAGAACTCCAGTCAACCAAGCATTTGAAATAGATCTAAGCCTACTTCTTGCTTTTCCGAACCAGCGGTGCCACAGACTTTATTTGACTTTCCTTATTAATCTGCCAAAATTAACAGGAATCTCAATAACTTCTGTACATGTAGAAATTCTCAAAGCACTTTTTTTTTTTCTAACTCAGCTATCTTTTTTTTTCCCGGCGGAAAAAAAAAAAACTCAGGGGACACTACTCTACAATTATCTCTCCAGATCGCAGAAGTTGTTGGTTCAAATTACCTTTTCCATAATTCGTCATAGTTGGATTTGATGGTGTTTTAAGCGTGAATGGGTGGAATCGTGTTTACGGCCACAGGCAATAGTTTTCAAAGCGTGAATGGCAGCTGAACGCCATGTTGACTATGACTTCTCTTCCCGCACGGAGTGACTTCAGCGTATTCAACCTGTTCACTAGCAGAAATCTGATAGGCCTACTCAGCTGCTGAGTCAGCAGTGGGGCAAGGTGACGGTTACACAGCAGATTTCTGGAAACATATCTAGGCCGCTATATGAGTTCACAATCACAATCTGGGAGAAAAGGTACTATAAGGTTGGTCCTTCGGGGTAAACAAACAGCTTCCGTGTCACTTCAGTAAAATGTTAGTGTCTGTCTGCCTGTCTGACTCTCTCTCTCTCTCTCTCTCTCTCTCTCTCTCTCTCTCTCTCTCTCTGTCTTCTAATGGACTGGCAGGACAACAACGTTTTCAGTAGAATGAATTGTCTTGCTTCTTTGCCAATCCTCACCACAGATCCAGAAGGCCTAATATATAGGCCTATAACTGGCTAATTATAGATCTTGCTGGATATGCTTCCAAGTTCTTATTCTGGGTGCAGAAACATGTACGATTTTCACCTCAAACACGAACTAGTACAGATAAGTTATGCTTGCTCGTTACTTACACCCTATCTTCATTATCATCTTTGAATGGTGTGTTTTAATGTATCACAGTCATGTTGTCTCATGCCCTTCAATGGCACCAGTGCTGTAAAAAGCTAATGGTAACAAAGTATTAATATCAGTTTTTCCTTGTCCTACTCTTCATTCCTCCCCTTCTTTTTGTTTCTCTCTCTCTCTCTCTCTCTCTCTCTCTCTCTCTCTCTCTCTCTCTCTCTCTCTCTCTCTCTCTCCTCTCTCTCTCTCGTGAATGTGCGTGTACGTGCGCGCACGTGTGTGTGTGTGTGTGTGTGTGTGTGTGTGTGTGTGTGTGTGTGTGTGTGTGTGTGTGTGTGTGTGTGTGAGAGAGAGAGAGTGAGAGAGAGAAGAGAGAGTGTGTGTTTGTGTGTGTGGAGTCAATGAGCAAATCTGTGTAAAAATGCATGTCTGTGTGCAAACGTACGCGTGGCGTCCGCGTCTGCGCATCTGTGTGTGTGTGTGTGTGTGTGTGTGTGTGTGTGTGTGTGTCTGTGTGTGTGTCTGTGTCTCTGTGTGTGTGTGTCATGTATGCATGCATGCACACGTGTATGTGTGCCAACGCGCTCTCATTTTTCCTGCGGGCGTGTGATGTGGTGTGTGTGTGTGTGTGTGTGTGTGTGTGTGTGTGTGTGTGTGTGTGTGTGTGTGTGTGTGTGTGCACGCTTTATTCCTACAGCCTTGTCATATTCTCTGTGCTTCAACCCTACATTCATACATCTCTTTGTTTTGTCTCTTGCAGATTCCTCCCGTGATCTCTGAGGCTATACCCAGCATCATTTTCGAATGCCCAGAACGTAAGTCTGTGTATCCAGAGACCATTCAAACCCCTGTAAGAGCCGTTCTTTGCAGCTCCACTAAGGAAAAAGT
>JADBJO010000217.1:0-102500 GCA_016801955.1 Conus betulinus | reverse complement strand
TCTCTCTCTCCAGGAAATGATTTTTTTTTTTTTTTTTTTTTTTTTTTTTGCTGACCCAACCTCTGCACCACTTCAGAGGCAGTGCAGTAACACACCCCGTCCACAGCCACAGCCCGTTCAGGCCCGCCGTAGCCCCGGCACCGGCAATCCACAGGCAGCAGTCAATGTCAAGTCGTCAAGAGGCAACCCACCGGATGAGACACTGCACTGCTGCCGAGTCACTTCGGTGGTGTTTTTCAGTGGCGCCTGTTCTGATCTAACATACGCAGGACACCACCTACTAAGCCCCCTACTGACGACAATAATTGCTTAGTCGCGGAGAGCCCGGCGTGAGTGAGCTCTCCCTCCGGAGGGCGCCACCACTTCCATCCAACGACAGCCCCCATGGACCGCCGATACCGTGACCCCCGACGGAACCAAACCAAGGCCACAGACGTGGAGAGGACATCGAAACTGATGTCACCATGAGAGCAGGGCATGAAGGCCACAGAACCTGGGACATTTTTTTTTTTTTTGCTGATGCGATGATGAATGAGGATGATGAAGATGATGCTACGGATTTTCCATTTCGTCTGAGACTACATGACAGGGCTGTACTCTACGCTTCCTTTCATAATATATCCCGGCGTCAACCAGGCCCGAGAGATACAGGCACCTGCAGTGTTGGTCAGGAAATTTGAGCAACACTCTCAGAAACGCATCCATTAAGTGGATGAAACTCGACTGTGTGGTCCCAGTCTTTCCCATCTGAGTCCGCAGCAAACTCAACTCTGGGTAGGAGCCGGTCGGGGCAGAAAAACCCACATGCTCTGATGGTATTCGAACCCACTGGGTCTGAAATTGTCCACACTTATGATGATTGTCACTTAATAACTGGGTACATTTTTTTAGAAGCTGTCTCCACCACATTTCATGGTTCTGTCACCAAACCATGGCCCTACATCTATGCTAAAATTGTTTGTTTTATTTAGGTAAACCAAGGAGTAAACTCAGAAACAAATATCCCTTTAGGTCATCTTCATCATCCTCTGGGGGGACTCAGAGCTCTGAAGGAAAAAAAAAGTCTGAGCGCCTGTAGGTCATAGGTCTGGCCAGACCTATGCGTTCTAAAGGTGCAGACTGTGAACCAATCTACACTGCCCGTTTGGTTCCACCCGCTCTGGCTGGTATCACACAAGTAGATTTGTGTTCTTATGTGTGTTTACACTATCACACAAGTAGTTTTGTGTCCTTCTTTGGTTTCGGGACTAAGCGGATGTTCCTCAGAAGCATTAGGGATGTCAGGGATTTACTTGACTAAGTGTGGAATGTTACTGACTGAAACACAGTAGTGTCTCGGCTGGCTAAGATTTCTTTGTATTGTGTTGGCACATATCTACTTTAGCGAACACACTGATATACATATAGTAGACAGAGGATGGGATCAGGCAGAACATGGTACAATATTCTTTCAATGGACTGGCATTAGAATTCACACATGTATTCATTTTGACTGCAAATTTAAAAGATGTTCCAAAGAATCAACTAAGACCTTGCTTTTCTAGACTGATAAAAACAAAAAAAAAAAAAAAAGCAAAGAAGTCACACACCTTAATATCATGACCACTATGGCCAGGACCAAAGCCCGAGAGGCCCAGCAACACCTTGTCTGAACCAGAGGATGCCAGGGAGCAGAGAGCCTGTGTGTCCCTGTCAGTATCCAGGAATCATATAGCTTGTGACTGGATTTCGATGAATTTTTTTTAACCCTACTGGTTGATAGTATAAGTTCAGAGCCTGAATTACATCTATATTTGAGTTCTTAGTGTTAATGTGACACACTGGTTGCTTGATGATGGCGACCACTGTGAGAGGGCAAAAATATCAGCAATCACATATTCGATATTGGTAGAATGTGAGAGTTATTTGAGCATGACAACAGTGATCATGATAGTGGTGACTGTCAAAGATATCTGACGATGATGATAATGATGGTGATGATGATGACATGTACAGTTGTCGCCTAGTCCACATCAAGATAACCTGATGAAGATGATGATGATGGTGACGATGATGTCAGGTACGGCAGTACCCTAGTCCACATCAAGCTAACATGATGATGATGATGATGATGATGATGATAATGATGGTGGTGGTGACGATGATGACAGGTATGGCAGTAGCCTAGTCCACATCAGAGACGAGGTGGAGGCGAAGAATGTGGGGTTACCTGGTGCACGCCCTCCAGCCCTCATGGGACCTCTACTGGATCGGCAAACTTGGTGCACAGTTAGTGACTCTTCTCACTCTTAGTCCTTCCCTTCTGTTGTCATCTGCTGATTTATGTACTCATTTGCTGGCTTGTTTGTCAGTGCTAGTTTGTCTTTCCTTTCATCATCGTTTGTTCATTTAACTCTTCATTTCCTGTAATACTTCTTCTCTTGCTTGGTTGAGTAAATGATTGATTCATTCACTCCTTGCATTTATTCATTTATTTATTCTTACACTGGGTCAACAGTATATTTATTGATTTCAGTCCATATTTGTTGATTCAGTGCTTATTTTGTTGTTAAGTCTTAGTTATATTTATTGATTCGCTTTTTTTTAAACCATGGTTTTTTCAGAATTGATTGGGATAACCATGATGTCAGTGTTATCTTGAAAAAAAGTTTTTGAGTTTCACAGCCAGAAAAGGGTGAAATCAGAACAACGAAGTGCAAAAAAGCATCTTCTGCTAATGCTGCTTGCTCGCTCTCTCTCTCTCCCCCCCCCCCCCTCTCTCTCTCTCCCCATCTCTCTTTCTCCCCCCTCCCTCCTCTCTCTCTCTCTCTCTCTCTCTCTCTCTCTCTCTCTTTATCTCTTTCTCTCTCTCTCTCTCTCTTGCTGTATTTACAACAAAAGGCTCTCTGCCTTTACCTGTGGATAAGTTAATGTAATTTTGGTCTGGTATCGCTCGTTGCTAAAGGGGGTAAACTGTATAAAGTCAGTGTCTTACCATTCAAGGTTCAAGCTCACCTTGTGATTTTGTTATCCTGTTTAGATACATGCTCTCTTGTTCTGCATGGAGCCTACAGTGTCACTTCAGCAATGGACATATTATGGCAGACAGACAGGCGCACTGAGAATCAGGGACAGACTGAAAGAGAAGTGGGAAGGGGAAGGGGGAAGGCAAAGCACACATAGAGAGAGAGGGAGAGGGAAGGGGTGGAAAGAGCAAGATAGATTTGGGGGGTAGGGGAACAAGTGAGAGGAGAGGGAGGGGTTGAGGAATGGGAAGGCAGAGGGGAAGGGGAAAAAAAAAAGAGACACAAAAAGAGATATGGGGGCTGCAATGGTGATGTGGTTAGCGTCGCAGACCTCCCAGTTTGTCGTGGGTTCGATTTCCATCAGAGCGATGTGGGATTTTTCTGCCCCATCCGGCTTCAACCAGAGTTGAGTTTACTAGGGGCTCAGTTGGGAAGACTCTGACCACTCAGTGGAGTTTCATCCACTTAATGGATGCGTCTCTGAGAGTGTTGCTCAAATTTCCTGACCAACGCCGCAGATGTCTGTATCTCTTGGGCCTGGTTGACTGCTCCCTGTGGATTGCTGGGCTGTGTGCAGGCCGGACTGGGCTTTGGTTGTGGACAGGAGGTTGGTATGAGCAGCTCAGATGGAATGCCGTTGAGGTGGCACAGAAGATGGGGCAGGAAAAAAGAGAGAGAGGGGGGGGGGGGGGGGGAGCATGAAAGAGTGAAAGGGAATGCAATCAGGTGAGAATGAAAGAGGGAAACAGAAAATATGAGAGTAGAGACGGAGAGAAAATCAGAGACAGAGAGAGAAAAGCATACACAGAGAAAACAATGCAGTATCCATATCTGAAGTTTGATGTTTTTGATTTCTACAGGTGAAGAGGAGGCTTGTGGTGGATTTTGGGACACAGGAGAACCAAAAGACGAGTCTGTCAACTCCACCATATACGTGGCTGCAACTTCTCAGGGTCGCTGGAGGGAAGAGCCAAAAGAGATGTGGCTTCCATTTGTCTGCAAAAACTGATGCTTGTGTTGAGGGTAAGCTGTTGTTTTATTGCTGCTGTTGCCACCTCCATTCTGATGGACATAATTTTTTTATTCCACATACAGTGCATATACATACACATGCAGTCACACATGCTTGTATGCACACATGCATCTATGCATGCATGCATACAAGTACACACACACTCACATATGCACACACACACACACACACACACACACACACACACACACACACACACACACACACACACACACACACACACAGGTGCACACACACACACACTAACACACACACACACACACACACACACACACACACACACACACACACACACACACACACACACACACACACACACACACACACACACACACACACATGAATATCGAATGTGTGTAGACTCATGCATGCATGCTTTCACACACACACACACACACACACACACACACACACACACACACACACACACACACACACACACACACACACACACACACACACACACACAAACAGACACACACACACGCTTATGCATGCATACTTGCACACACACATGAATGCATACAGACTCATGAAAGCATGCTTTCACACACATACACGCGCACGCACACACACACACACACACACACACACACACACACACACACACACACACACACACACACACACACACACTCTTGACATACAAATGGAAAAGTCCTGGTCTAGCCTGAACCAAATATCCAGATCATGCATTTTCCTTTGGGGGGGGGGGGGGGGGGGGGGGGGGGTGAGGAGGAAGGGTTGAGGGTGTAGGAGAGATTGTGTCTGCACTACTCAAAGTCCATGAATCACATACGTGTTTCAAAATGTTTTTTGAGGCTTTTTTTCCTTACAATTTCAGGAACCTTTCGCTGTAGAAATGGTGAAAAGTGCCTCAGCAACAACTGGAAGTGTGACAATGTCTTTGACTGTAATGACCAAAGTGATGAAGATGAATGTGGTAAGAACTTCCTTTTTTTTCCTCCACATTTGAAATACGTAATAACTATCTAGCACCCTGTATCCTGGAACACATTTATATGTGCCAAAGTATTGTTCAACATGAATGCACTGATTGGTCCCAATGAAGTTGCATGGTTAACTCACTGTTTGATGCGCTTGGAATTTGGCTAACCCCAAAAGAATATTTTAAACCCTTCAGTTTCAGATAAAGCGCACTTGACTGTTATAGTGCAATGCTGATAGTTTGTACATGACTTGTCCTACATCTTTATTCTTCACAAGGAATTATGCTTTAAATGTGTTCATTGCAGTATTGTTTTCGTGTGTGTGTGTGTGTGTGTGTGTGTGTGTGTGTGTGTGTGTGTGTGTGTGTGTGTTAAAATGTGGTCTACACTTTCTTCATTTTCTTTGTTTTCCAGCTAAGACTCTGCGGCTCATCATTGACAGGAGTTTTTGCACATGTGGCCATGTTTTAATCCTAACTTTGAAGTTGCCACAGCCCATCTTGTGGGGGTGAAGTTTCAAACATAACACCAGCATTTGTTTCTGTCTGTGTGCGTCACACAGTCCACAGGCACATGGTGGCCCACCTTTCAACGAAAGGTGGAAAGTTCTCAGAGGGCATCAGGGTTGGAGCAAATGTTAACTTTGAAGAAAACTTAAAGAGAAACACTTTTTTGCCAGACAAAAGGGACAAACAAATTACAAGACAAAGCATGACGCGTTTCAACCTCTTTAGTCTTCTTCAAACAAGATAAACAAAATTCGAGACAATGAAACTAAGAATGAGCAATCACTTTCTTCTCAAACTGGGCACAGAATGGACTTATCTTCTCAAATTGGGAAGATAAGTGATTGCTCCTTCTTCACTTTGATTGTCCCGAATGTTGTTTGTCTTGTCCAAAGAAGATCAAAGAAGTATAAACGCATTGTGTTCTGCTTCTGGCAGTTGTCATAGGGAGCAAACTGTGTCATTTTCACCAACCAAAACAAAACAGGATAGTGCTCATCCATTAATTACTTCACATCTGTGTGTTTGTGTATGAGTGTATAAATATATTTTGGTCATTTTTATGCTGTAGTTTATTTTGCTCAAAATTTGAAATAAAAGCAGGCAGGCAAGTTTACCTATTGGTGGTGTAACTATTCATTGCCATCAATTGAAAATGTTCAAGTAGTCAATGGGCTGACCACTTGGTGTGTAACTATTCATTGCCATCAATTGAAAATGTTCAAGTAGTCAATGGGCTGACCACTTGCAAAGTATCATACGTGGGTTATGGTTTTGTTATGTATCACATATGTGTTCCATATATTCATTGTGCTGTCAGTATGATATTTAGGTCCGGCCTGACAGACTATCTACAAAAGCTTTTACATGTTTCTGAATGATAATTACCTTTAACGGCTGGCCTCTTATGTAAAAGTAGTGCTTGCTGCTCAGAGAACTATGCATCTGCTGGTTCCAATTCTCTGCATAGCTGTTTCCTTTATGAACTGTGTAGATCATAAGCTGATGTGGGATGTTCATAAAGAACCTGTTGATCCTGGAGTTGCGTTTTACAATCTCCACTGGGCTGTTTCTGTACAGGGGGATTTTCCCCTTAGTATTAACATTGGCTCTGACTCCGTTTCCCAAAAGTCCTCTGAAAAAGAAGTGTAAAACGATATTCAATGTATTAATGCAAGCATGATATTTTACACAAACACATAAACTCTGGTTGTCAATATTCGGAACAGAAAGCCCAGTTTGGCAGTTGGTGTGGATGCCATATCACGTATAGCATGCACCTTGTATGAAAAATCAAGAGAATTAAACCACAGAAATTGGGTGATTGATACTGACTGAATGACATGGGAAACAACTGGAGGTGGTCCCAGCAGGGGCACTTCAGCTGGCCGTTCCCAAGCTGGCAGCCTTTTGTTTTTGTGTAAAGAAGAGCCTGAATCGTAAAGAAAAACATACACCCAAAGGTGCCAGTGGGACCCAGAGAAGTACACACCTGTTCTCAACTGACGGACAAAACCAGTTGGGAGCAATTCTGCACATCCCATGGAAGCCTGCGCTGTGTTCACATAGGGTGCAGGCACACACAGGTCATTCCATGTCAAGGGACATATTGCTCCATGGCAGATGCCATTGCATAATGGCCATCAGATGAGCCGTGAAAGAATCTCCATGGGAGTGTTCCATGGGTGTACCAGTCCATATTTCATGACTGCAAAGCGCGCCACCTTTCTTCTGAATTGTAAAGTGCTGAGAGCTTGGTCTCTAACCTAGGGTAAGGGCTATATAAGCACTATTAATAACATAATGCAAACAATTAAGAATTTAAGTGCATAACAACATACGTTCCTGCTGTAAAAAAAGTTAACTTGCAAATCATTATACAAGAGATAAAGTAGAAATTAATATGGTGTCGTAATGGCCGACTGCAACATATCTACAGCTTTAAGGCGAACAGAAGGAAATTCAAATGTGACAGCAAATTATTCTGAAATATATACTAACAAAAGAAAAATGGTATTCTAAGGCTTTAGACAGTGTTGTCATAAAGAAATAGGTTTATCATTTGTTGTAGCTTTGCTATTTTCTTGACTTTTTTGTATGCTCTGATTTGATTTCCTTATGCAACAAAAGTGAGAAATTTAAAGAAAATTTTTTATTTCATTGTAGTAAAATAAAGTAAAATGATTGTGTATGTTCATGTGTGTGTATGTATGTGTGTGTGTGTGTGTGCATGTGTTAGTGCATGTGTGCGTGTGTCTGTGTGTGTGTGTGTGGGTGTGTGTGTGTGAACATTTGCCTGTGTATACAATTGCCGTTTGTGCATTCTGTGTTACAGAGTCTGAGTGCACCTATTACTATCGCAGTGCAAACAGGAACGCTGGATGAGTTCTCGGGTTACAGTCCTAACAGAATATGCACCTGGGTGATTGAAGGTCCGCCAGGTCATCCATTGTCCATTGAGGTGAATGAAATGTTGTTACGCTAAGCACTAATACCTCAGATCTAGTCCCATGTGCTAAAGTACTGTCAGTATGGTGAAGGCCCGGATGCTTAGTTATTATGTTTGAGATGAAGGCCTACCTCCTTCACAAGGTACGGCATTGCCAGCATGATAAAGTACTTTATTTTTGAAGAGCAGAAGTCAGCTTACTAGATCTCCAAACAAATGGAACAAACAAGTTGAAGAACAGGTATGTTATTGTGTTTTGACCTGTTGCTTTTTTTCAGGCAAGACAAAAAAGTAAAAAAACTAACTTGCAAAAAGAGGGGAAAAAATCATAAAGGAACAAACAGTTCAGAGAATGACTGCTTTGTTTTATATCTCTGTAGTAAATGAATTCTTAGGCTGACTAAAATTACGGATTGGTTCAGAATATAAGGAAGGGAAAGGATCGACCATTTATTCAAGCACTACTACTAACAATTACAATATAATAATGATTTGATAAGAATGATAAAAACATAGAAAACTTATTGGAAAAAAAAAGTAATGAAAAGCAAAATGAAATATAATGAAAAAAATCAAAATGGTTTAAAACAAAGGTGGATGACCACACTAATTGATTATTATGAAAATACATGCAAGAAAATGCCCCCCCCCCCCCCAAAAAAAAAAAATTATAATGAAACAATGATATTGAATAACAGTGGGAGGTTGGTTGAATAAATGAGTAGATGAATAGATCATAACAACTTAAAACAAACAGGTGCAAAGAAATAGAATGATCAGTAAGTAGACAGCCACAAAGATGGAGAGTGGACAGGATGAGTATTTCCATTCTTCACTAGTCGAAGTTTTGTTTGCACACTCTGGAGGCATTCCTTCCTTCCTGTTGATCACACTGGCTCTGTGTCTGTCTACCGCTCTCAGGCTGGGTGTCTCATCTGTTCACCACACTTCACAGCTGATAGTGTCAAAACGTCAGGAGTGAAACACACACACATGTGGTTCACACACACAGGCAAAGGCTGTGCACAGGCAGTACTCTGGCTTCACTGAACAGCGCACAGCAAGAAGCTGGCATACATGCTCACCGAAGGGGTAGACTGGCCCCTCGAACAGTTTCGTCACCTGTAAGGTTTTTGCAACCTGTGCAAACAAACAGGACTCTAACAAAGGCAAATGATGGTATAAAACTGATCCTAGCTGTGAATTTCAGAAAATAGAATATAAGATTGAAAAAAAAAAAACATACGTAGATGCGTGTGTGTGTATGTGTGTGCATGTGTTCTTCTGTGTGAATTTGTGTGTGTGTGTGTGTGTGTGTGGTGAAGAATAAACACAAAGACATAAAGTTAAAAATGGGGTAGATAAATGGGTAAACAGATAAATGAATAAATGATAATAGCAATTAACAAACGAGTAAAAAGGGAAAGGAATAGAATAGATAAGTAAATGAATGTGGTAGGGGCCAGAATAGCTCAGCGGGTAGAGCGCCATACTCATAATTTGGTGATCCTGGGGGTTGCAGGTTCGAATCTCCTTCAGGCCGTTTCAGTGCATGGGGGTGCATGGGGGATTTTTCCCTTGGAGTTAACATTGGTTCAGACTCCATTTCCCAAACTTCGAATGAGACTATAAGCTGAGGTTCCATGTGTGAATACACGCATAACATCTTGCACACTTGTAAAATCCCATCACCAACTTTCAGAAAAGAAGGCCAGTTTGGCTGTTGGTATGGATGACACATTACACATAGCATGCACACTGCATGACAAATTGAAAGAATGAAGGAAATAAGGAAATTGAGCAAACAATATTGACTGGATGACAATGGAAACAACTGAATGAAGGGTCAGCAGGCAGCTCTTCAGTTGGCACTACCCAGGTAGGCAGCCCGTTGTGTTCACGAGAGTGTGGACTGTCAGTGCCTATAACCTTGGGCAAGGCGCTATATGAATGCTATGTTATTATCATTAGTAGCAGTAGTAATAGTAAACAAATAAATGAATAAATATATGATGTGAATAATTAGTAGTAGTGTGATGTGAGGCGGGGAATGCATTCATGTCAGTATGTAAAGTTGGATGGGAATGCCATTTCCAAGTCTTGAAGCTGAGTGGGGGAAGGGCCCAAGTCTGGTGATGAGATGCGATCCCTGCATTGTGCACTTAGAGTTGTCACTCAGTAATGACCAACGTTTAGTAACTTTGACATTGTTGGGAATGACTGAAATGCAGAGCGACTGGTTTGGGTTGGTGGTTGCGGATGTCAGCCAGGTGTTCAGAGATGCACTTCTCAAGTATTTGGAATATCTCCCATACAAAGATCTTGGTATACTGTTCCCAATGGATGGCACCCACAATGTTGTGTATCAGACTGGAGAATGTGCATTCAATTCTAAGTGACCTTTTTGTGCCATGTTGGACAGTGTAGTGGTTAGGAAATCCTGCTGATGGGAAGTATGTGAGGGTAGAAGAGGAGCAGGTAAGGGATTTGTCTCTCTTTTTGGTGGCGGAGCGGGCAATGGGGGTGGGGGGAGGGGCTGGGCTTCCAAGGCAGGGGTCCCGCCTTAGCTCTCAGTCATGCCACAGCTGCATTCAGGAATCGTCTGTCCTGGAATGCCAGTCCTGTTGGGTTTGTTTGTTTTGGGGGGGGGGTTTGTTTGTTCTTGTTTTTTTTTTTTTTTTTTTTTTTTTTTTGTAAGTTCCTCAATTCACAAATTATAATGAATGCCTTGGTGAAGCTAGGCACTGAAAAGAAGATCTGGAATGTGGTGCGCTTAAAAAACTGGAAGCAGCTGGTCCATTATTTTGGAATGTTGACAAGATCATCAGAAGCTTGATCTGGGCACAAAAAACTGGCACATCCCATTGCATGATTAACATGGCAAAGGTATTGATGATGCAGTCAAAGTACTTTCCCATCAGTGTTCGTTGTTCTCAACAGTTCACGGATGTGGATGTGGAAGAAGACGTGGACTTTGTGGAAGTGTGGAGCGGCTCTCCATCGATCGTGACCAGTCGACTGCAAGCACGGCTCACTGGAGAGTTGACCACCGCCAGAAAGGTGTATGGATATAACAACTTTCTCATTGTGAGGCTGGTGGTGGATTCCCAGCATTGAAATCAGTGGATTCCGTGCAAATTGGGAACAAGGTGTGTCACCAGTAAACAAAGCATCTATATGTCGCAGTGTCGTGTGTGTGTGTGTGTGTGTGTGTGTGTGTGTGTGTGTGTGTGTGTGTGTGTGTGTGTGTGTGTGTGTGTTGCTTTGCTTTGCTTGATGTATATCTTTTCATACAAAAAGTGTTTTTTGATGGATCTTAAAATTGTTTGACACCGTTTGTAATGTGAAAGACATGCAATAAACCTGTTGTCAGGCAGCTATCCTTTCCCCCTCAAGGCCATTTCCTTGAAAGAAAAGAAAATAACCTTTTGATATATCAACGTCTATGGAAACTTTCCATACTTTCCAACAGGTCACAGAACTGGAGCTGCTAGGGCCAAGTCATCTTTGATCCACTCTAGCATAATGCTCACAGGACTTAATGTGTACATGTTTTGTCAGTTTAAAGGAAGTGGGGGGGGGGGGGGGGGGGGGGGGGGGTCAGTCACTGTGAGAGAGAGAGAGAGAGCGGAGCAAGTGCTTACATGTTCAAGATGATTGTCTGCTGGTATCAGGCTTTAGGGCCATAAGACATGATAGGTATTGGCCCAGAAACGGCTTAGTTAGGAGTGGAATATCATCAGCTCCACCACACAGACCTCTGTGTCTGTGGAAGCACAGTCTGTCGGATTGATTGTCTTTGGACACGGGTTTGATTTGAAAACTGCTAACTGTAACATTTTACCCAAATGTTTTTGGACACAGGTTTGATCTGAAAACTGCCAGCTGTAACATTTTACCCAAATGTTTTTGGGCACAGGTTTGATGTGAAAAACTGCCAGCTGTAACATTTTACCCAAATGTTTTTGGACACAGGTTTGATCTGAAAACTGCTAGCTGTAACATTTTACCCAGTTGTTTTTGGACACAGGTTTGATCTGAAAACTGCTAGCTGTAACATTTTACCCAGTTGTTTTTGGACACAGGTTTGATCTGAAAACTGCCAGCTGTAACATTTTACCCAAATGTTTTTTTGGACACAGGTTTGATCTGAAAACTGCTAGCTGTAACATTTTACCCAGTTGTTTTTGGACACAGGTTTGATGTGAAAACTGCTAGCTGTAACATTTTACCCAGTTGTTTTTGGACACAGGTTTGATCTGAAAACTGCCAGCTGTAACATTTTACCCAGTTGTTTTTTGGGACACAGGTTTGATCTGAAAACTGCCAGCTGTAACATTTTACCCAGTTGTTTTTGGACACAGGTTTGATCTGAAAACTGCCAGCTGTAACATTTTACCCAGTTGTTTTTGGACACAGGTTTGATCTGAAAACTGCCAGCTGTAACATTTTACCCAGTAGTTTTTGGACACAGTTTTGATCTGAAAACTGCCAGCTGTAACATTTTACCCAGTAGTTTTTGGACACAGTTTTGATCTGAAAACTGCCAGCTGTAACATTTTACCCAGTTGTTACCCAGTTGTTTTGGACACAGTTTTGATCTGAAAACTGCCAGCTGTAACATTTTATCACAAACAATGATGCTGGAACAACTGTTTAAATCTTGACTCTGATCTGAGGACAACTGTACTCTAGGGGAGGTTTTTTTTGTGTTGTTTTTGTTTTGCTGAGATTGTTGTCTGTGATGAGGTTGTCCTGAAGGCTGGCAACCTACTGGTATGAGTTAACTGTAAAGTGAGGTGTGACTGCAGGCGGAAATCTAAACAGATCTTTAAACAAAATTATGTACTGTATCCGCCAAACATGAACAAACAAATCACAAGACAATTATGGTGCGTTTCAAACCTCTTAAGTCTCCTTCAGGCAAGACAAACAACATTCAGAACAACAAAAATGAAGAATGAACAATCGCTTATCTCACTGAATTCAGTGCACGATGATTCAACGCCCATTTTGTGTTGAATTCAGTGAGTAAGTGATTGCTCATTTTTCATTTTTGTTTGTCCTGAGTGTTGTTTGTCTTGCCTGAAGAAGACCTAAGAGGTCGAAATGCATTGTGTTTTGTCTTGTGATTCATTTGTCCATGTTTGGCGGATACAGTTCTTAATTAAAAAAAAAAAAAAAAACTGTTGGTATGAGTTATCAGAGTATGATCACATTCTGAATTCAGAGCGACTGGCCAGTGGGCCTGTGCTGCTACAGTAACTGGATTTAGAGGAAAACAGGTTGATCCGCTCCAGTGCCACAGAAAAAATGAAGTGAAGTAGCCAGCATTCTGGCATGAACTGGCCCAGTGCATGTCCTTTATTTCTTTGCTGTTATACCTCCAGGGGGACACAGCCATCGGTCATTCGCTAAGGACCCTACCATTTGCTCATCTGAGGTGAAATGCTGACTGGTTCAAAGTGTTTAGGATGTTCATTTAAGCAAAACTTGAAAAATGGCTGATTTTGGAGAGAAGCGATGAGCACCCCACCCAACCTCCTGTCGTTTTCCCCTGTTTACTTGGGCTATGCACACCTCCCTCATCCCCCCCCCCCCCCCCACCCCCACCCCCATCCTTCCATCTTCTTAAAGACTACACCAACTAAGCCCCCTGCCTAAGACAATATTTCGTTTGACATGGAGTCAGCGTAAGTGAGCTGTCCCTTTGGAGGGTGCCACCATGTCTGTCCTGTGATAATCCACGTGAACTTTGTGATAATGGTGACCCCGACAGAACCAAAACAAGGGCATGGAAGTGGCCAGGTGATCAAAACTGAGGTCTCCATGAGAGCAGGGCATGAAAGGCCACAGAATTTGAGACATCTTTTTGTATGCTCATCGATGCGGATGATGAAGAAGATGCTACAGATTTCCATTCAGGTCTGATACTGCATGACAGGGCTGTACTCTGTGCTTATTTTCATATTGTATCCTGACATTAACCAAGCCTGAGAGATACAAACACCTGCAGTGTTAGAAATTATAGCAACACTCTCAGAGACGCATTCATTAAGTGGATGAAACTTGACCATGTGGTCCCAGTCTGCCCAGTTGAGCCAAGACCAAACTCAACTCTGGGTAGAAGCCAGCTGGGGCAGAAAAAAACTGCAAATGAATAGCGCTGATTGGAATCGAAACAACATGGGAGTCTGCGACACAAATCACTTCACCACAGCGCCTGGTAACTAGCTGAAAACCATGTGTCCAAGTCTGAACCCTGAGTATGATTTCTGCACAAACAGTTCAGCAAAGCACTTGCATTCACACAGAAACTACAGAAAATTCACTGTTACTGCTGAATGACAGAGCAAAGATTACTCTGTTTGGAGATTGGAAAAGGGAGGCGCAAGGTGGGGGGGGTGGGGGGGGGGGGGGACGGGACAAGATGGCATCTCTTTTATGCCAAGGTGGAGGGAAAACCCATTGCCATTTGTGCTTACACTTGGATAATGTTTCCTCACCCAACAATTTCCTGATGGCATTTGGCTGTCTGGATAGTGCTTTCAACACCGCTGTAATTCATCAGTGTATTTCACTCTTAGCATCTGGTTTTGTTTTGAAATACATATTAAAAGGAGAAGGCTATATTGAAAGGAGATAAGCCACCTTAGCTTATTAAGGCTGTGTCAGACCAGCTGACATAGGCTAGAACACCAAGGCTACATCAAAATGTTGTTATGCTCTGCATAGTTATGTGGGGATTATCTCCAGTCGTGACAACTCCTAGCGTAACATTATCAGTCTCCAAAATCCCTTGAAGTTGGAGTGTGGCTGCCCATGTGGCAGGGTAATCAAAAATGGTCACACACGTATGTTCTCATCCCCTGCTGATGCATTTGTACCATAGTGTTCAAGTGCTTCAACTGTTCGGATAATCGCTGGAGTCTTTTAGCCAGGGTACAACAATAACAACAACAAAGGAGGTAAGGAAAACTTACTTTCTACAAGTTTATGTTTACATTTGCAGATGATGAGCTGTCACACAGAGAACGACCCATTGTTGCAACTGATGCCTGGCAAGAGTTGAAGTCTCCCTACTACGGTAGTGAACGATTGCCTACGGCCTACGTCCGACAGTTCACCGTCACAACAGATGAGGGCTCATTAATTACAATGGAGGTAAATTAATTGAATTTGTCAGCATTGTGTGTGTGTGTGTGTGTGTGTGTGTGTGTGTGTGTGTGTGTGTGTACACATGCGTGTGTGTGTGTGTGTGTGTGTGTGTGTGTGTGTGTGTGTGTGTGTGTGTGCACACGCGCACATGCATGTATGTGTGTGCACAGAGTAATTTTTTTTTTATCTGTAAGCCATTACTTCATTTTTTTCCTAAATTCTAATCCTTGTGGCAACTGTATTCACATGGCCAGTCATGGATTTTTTCTAGTTCTATACTATGTTCCCCTTAGGGTTATATTCTCCTGATCTATTCTATTGGACAAACTGAGAACTGAAGTTTGCAGAAATTAAATTGACCACTTTTCATGTGGAGAGTGTCTCATGCATGAGCAACACTCAAAATGAGCATTGCTCACAATAGGTGAATGGCATCTCCACTTATGCCAAAGTCAAGAAACCATGCATACAAGGCAGATGTAAAACAAAAGGTTCTAAATCTAGCTCTTCAGAAGGGCAGCCATGGACCAGCTAAGAAATTGTGTATCAGTGAATCAATGGTCTGAAGATCGCATGTGTTCACACAGCCAGCTTTCCCAGTGCAGAACCTCAAAGCAGTCCACAAGTATTGAAGATTCTTTAGAAAGTGCAGGCTTAGTCCCAACAGCCGACAGGACAGACATCACAGTGAGCACAAGCACAAAGATGAAAGTACATGTAGTCTTAGATGGAGACTGTTTGGTGGACAGCATGGCAGACATTGATGAAGAGTTGTTAAAACCCTGTATGTCAGTCATTGAAGATGAGTTTTTAAGTGGTCTGTGAATAGCTGATTTTTTTCCCGGTGTTGCGTGCATTGCTCTTTCCTGTTTGCTTGCCAGTGAAGAAAAGCCATACCTCAGAATGCACACACTTTGTTTACATTGTGATCACCATTTTTATTTGTGGTGTTCACAGCAGTTTTTCTGCAGCTAATTGTTCAGTGGCAGCTTACACATTTTCATTTTTATTTTATTCATTTCTTTATCATTAAAAGAATCAGTTAGGGTGGCTTGCATAATGATGCAGTTTACAGCATGGAAATTATGGTGTGTGTGTGTGTGTCAAGTCAAGTCAAGTCAAGTCAAGTCAAAATGATCTTTATTGAGGGTAAAGGAATAGCTATACAGCTTTTTTTTTTTCTGAGTGTGTGTGTGTGTGTGTGTGTGTGTGTGTGCGCATGTGCATGTGCATGTGTGTATGTGCATGCGTCTGTGTGTCCATGCTTTTCCTCAGCACAGAGTGAAAGTGTGGGGTGAGCACTGTGAAGGGTGAAAGGGCTCCTCTTTTTGAAGCAGCTTATAAGGTCTCTGAATATCTAACATCTCTCCAATGGAAAGTTTTTGCCTACATAGACCATTGCATGAGCTGGCGCCTGTGTATAAAGTTGATAAGGTCTCTTCAGATTTGACCGTCTCTCTCAAAAGAGGGTTTTTTTCTCTTCTTAAGACATTCATTTACCTCCATTGTAATCAGGATCTTGAATCTATAACCCATATTTCGCATTTATAAATTATTTTTAAATTTGATCTCTCCACAAGGGGGGGGGGGGGGGGGGGGGGGGGGCTTTAATCTGCATAGGCCTTGTGTGATCTGGCTTGTATGTTTAACATTTATAAGGTTTCTGTTGGTCTCTAAAGCAATGTCAGCTTTTTACTCGCATGAAACAAACATGATCTCACATCTGAGTACAAAGAACTTGTTTTTCTTGTTCTGCTGTGTGATGATGTGTTCATGTGACTTATGCATTTGAAAAGAAGCTTCCTAAAAAAAAAAAAAAGAAGTGTGGTTTGAGTCATATGACCAGCCTTGTTATATCAACCCAAATGTTTAAAAAAGAGAGAAAGAGAGACAAAGACAGACAGGCGGACGCAAGTCTCTCATCTCATGTAATTACTTAAGCACAAAACAGCTCAAAAATGAAAAAAAAAAAAAAAAAAAAAAAAACCCTGGGGTTTATCTGACCTTTTTTTCTGTTGCTACATTTCATTTACTTTTGAAGCAACCCATGCACAACAAACAGTACCTCTTTTTTTTTCTCCACTGGTTTCACCGGTTACAGTCTTAGTCACTAATCTTCAAATTTGTGAAAGGAAAAAAAGTAGACTAAAGAACTTAACTCTTCTCTGCCTACCAGCCCAAGGAAATTGTCTTGCTCCTGCAGCCTTAGCTTTTATGAAAAAAAAAGAGAAGGCTTTTGTGCAGAGACACATTTTCTTCTAATTTTGTCCTAAGCACTGACAAACACAATGTGAGTCAAGCAAGTGATTCGTTTCCAGGTGATGGAGAATGAACTGGGAGAGGATTTCCACTATGACTCTGACACTCTGAGCAAGATCACTGGTGGGGACTTCCAACCTGCCACCTACGTGTCGATGTCCAACAAGTTCACATTCTACCTGGTCTCAAATGGCTGCGACGGTCCAGAGAAATTCCGTGCCAGAGTAAGGAAGGGTAAGTACCAGAGTTTGAACACAAGACTTACTCAGAGATAGGTTTCACATTGAAAAAAAATTTTTTTAATAGTATTCCAACAAAAATACAAGCACAGTCCCTAACATAGATTGCGCAGAAAAAAAACGTTAAAGTTAAAATTTTTTACAGAAGAGAATGCAGATTTCTTTAAATTTGCTATTAGACTACCTGGAGTTCTACAACTTGGCTTTTTAAAGGGAAGGAATTGTTATTGAAAGGTAGATATGGTATAGATAAATGCAAAAAGGTTTTAAAGAAATCTTTGAAGGGAGGAAAGCTTTGTTTGTTTCTTTCTTTTTTGTGAGGTCAAAACTGTGTTATCTCTTTATTAAGACTTGTTTCAGTATGAAGCAGCAATCGTCTCAGGAATTAGGTAAAAGGTCAGAGAAGGCAGCTTCTTGCCAGCTTTAAAAGTTCCCGCTGATGTGCCACAGTCTTGGAAAAAATTAAAAACTGAACACATACTGACATTAATATATGATTGTAAAATCACACACACACACACACACACACACACACACACACACACACACACACACACACACACACACACACACACACACACACACACACACACACACACACACACACACACACACACACACACATGTGTACACACACACATACACCATGCACTCACTCACTCACACACACACGCACCGTGTCTATATCTATGAATCCAGATTCTGATCATCCAGTGAGAGTAAGAAACATATTGTCCATCCCACTGCGTATGTGTTGAATCTTGACTCATTGGCAAAGACATCTTAATCAGATGCCATTCCAAATTGGGAAAGAAACAGGATGAGGATGGATCCTTATCACGCTGATTAGAAGAAAGCTCATCAACCCTACGGTTTATCATGTTCAGAGAAGATGCACATGGAAAACAAACATCCCAACCAGACAGATCACTCATAGAAACCAGAGAGGCCAGGGGAAAATAGCAAGCTACATTTGTTTCTTCAATGAGAACAGGGTTTCAAACAGGAAAAGGATAGCGGCTCATAGCCCAGAAACTGAATAATTGTCATTGAATTTTACACCCTCACACTCTCCCCTTACTCACCCATCTTCATTCTCTACATGGTGACCAGTTCTGGTGTGACCTATACTGTCTTCATGTTTTTATTTAGTTTGATGTATATGAGCTGGTTTGGTTGTTCTTTTTTTAAATATATATAACTGTGTAGCATTTAATGTATTTTTATGTTTTTTAATGAGTCTTGAGGCAAGTTTCTTTCATGTACCATTCAGACAACACCATAATACTGAGTTCTGTGAATTGAATTGAATGCATGCATATCAACATGTACTCCTATCTGCAGACATGGTAATGAAAAACATACCCAAACATTCGTGTGCACACACAAAGTATACATCAGCTAGCAAGAAAAAGGAAAAAGAAAGTGACTGTGAATTCTTGCTTTTCTTCAGGATGTGCTGCAGATGTAACTGGATCCAATGGGTTCATTCTTCCACCAAACTTTGGTGACCCCGCCTACTACCCACCTTCAGTGGAGTGTCAGTATCTCATCAATGCTCCGGAGGACAATCCACAACCATTCCAGATCCTCTTCACTGAGCTCGCACTGGCAGATGGCCGGGATTCCATAAAAGTGAGAAAACATTTCCGGTGTTGCTCTGTCACAGTTCTTTGGGGTGTTGCATTCTGTCTCCTGATAGTTGTCAGACATGTCGTCCTGTCGACTGGTGTCTGTATGCAGGTGCCAGCTATGTCATAGTCATATCAGCATTGCTCTCTACACATTTGTTTTTATGGAATAGCGTATGTCCTTAAAGTCTTCTTTTTCAATGGTATTTATAGTTCAACTTAAAATTGTTAGAAGATACGAAAATAACAAAAAAAACTCACCATTGCCAAACGTTGAAAGTTTGATATCCTGGCACCAAAAGCATTTTCCTCTTTTGGACTTACCACTTACAGCTAGCTGACATTGTATCAGCTGCTACACACCATCAACAGATCAACTCAGCGTCTTGTTTTTTTGCAGCCAAGCAAATTCCTACCAACAAGTCTCTTGAAGGATTTCTCATAATGTCTTTTTGTATTTTTTGATGACATAATAGAGTGTGAGAGTGATTTCACATGAGTTAACTACATTCAGTGACAGTGAGGCTTGCGGAGGGAAAAACTTTTGTCAAAATGCAGGTACATTTCAAAAGGAACAAAATTTGGCTGAGTTTCCAACTGTTGTATTAGCTGCTCAAAATGGATGCACTCAAACGTTTATGTGATGCACAGAAGTTCTTACTAGCAAACACTTTGTTGCATGTTTCTGCCCTCCATCTGAAATGTGTTTTCGGCAATTCTATCGCTTGTATTATATGCACAACCACACTGTATGGAATGAGGGTGTGGAAAAGCATAGTCCAATACATGGCTGCATTTGGTTCACCGAAGTAACTCACTCACATCATCATCATCGCCTATTACCCTCTTGGGGTACAGGCCGCCAACCAAAGGACCTCCAGGCATCTCTGTCCTGTCCTCCCTCACTGTGTATAAATAAAAACATGATTTTTTTGTTCGCTTTATTTTGTGTAGGCTGTCTACTCAGTAAAGAGGTAACTCCGGTGAAATGGAAGATGAAGTGATGAGGCGAAAGGGGAGGGGAGAGAAGAGGGAAGGATGACTGTAGCTGTCAAGCCTCAGTGGACCTGATTCCATTGTTTGTTGTTGGCAGGGAGGTGGCAGATCTGATTCCATCTGTTTGTTGTTGGCAGGGAGGTGGTAGATCTGATTCCATTGTTTGTTGTTGGCAGGGAGGTGGCAGATCTGATTCCATTGTTGTTGTTGGCAGGGAGTGGTAGATTTTTGATTCCATTGTTTGTTGTGGGCAGGGAGGTGTAGATCTGAATCCATTGCTTGGTCACAAGGAGATGGTAGATCTGATTTCATTCTTTTTTTGTGAGGTGGTATCTCTGATTCCATTGTTTGTTGTTGGCAGGGAGGTGGTAGATCTGAATCTATCGCTAGTTTACAGGGAGGTGGTAGATCGGATTCCATTGTTCGTTGTTGGAAGGGAGGTGGTAGATCTCATCCATTGTTTGTTGGCAGGGAGGTGGTAGATCTGATTCCATTGGTTGTTGTTGGCAGGGAGGTGGTAGATCTGATTCCATTGTTTGTTGTTGGCAGGGAGGTGATAGACCTGGTTGCATTGTTTGTTTTTTGGCAGGGAGATGGTAATCTGATTCCATTGCTTGTTGGTAGGGAGGTGGTAGATCTGATTCCATTGTTTGTTGTTGGCAGGGAGGTCGTAGATCTGATTCCATTGTTAGTTGCCATGGAGGTGGTAGATCTGATTCCATTGTTAGGGAGGTGGTAGATCTGATTCCATTACTTGTTCGCAGGGAGGTGGTAGATCTGATTCCATTGTTTGTTGGTAGGGAGGTGGTAGATCTGATTCTATTGCTTGTTGGGAGGGAGGTGGTAGATCTGATTCCATTGTTCGTTGTTGGCAGGGAGGTGGTAGATCTGGTTGCATTGTTTATTGTTGGCAGGGAGGTGGTAGATCTGGTTGCATTGCTTAGTGTTGGCAGGGAGGTCGTTGATCTGATTCCCTTGTTTATTGTTGTCAGGGAGGTGATAGATCTGATTCCATTGTTTGTTGTTGGCAGGGAGGTGGTAGATCTGATTCCATTGTTTGCTGGCAGGGAGGTGGTAGATCTGATTCCATTGTTTGTTGGCAGGGAAGTGGTAGATCTGATTCCATGTTTGTTTGGGAGGTGGTAGATCTGATTCCATTGTTTGTTGGCAGGGAGGTGGTAGATCTGATTCTATTGTTTGTTGTTGGGCAGGGAGGTGGTAGATCTGATTCCATTGTTTGTTGTTGGCGGGGAGATGGTAAATCTGATTCTGTTGCTTGTTGGTAGGGAGGTGGTAGATCTGATTCCAAAGCTGTTTGTTGGCAGGGAGGTGGTAGATCTGATTCTATTGTTTGTTGTTGGCAGGAAGGTGGCAGATCTGATTCCATTGTTTGTTGTTGGCAGGGAGGTGGTAGTTCTGATTCCATTGTTTGTTGGCAGGGTTGGCAGGGAGTAGTAGATCTGATTCCATTGTTTGTTGGCAAGTAGGTGGTAGATCCGATTCCTGTCAGAGACATTCACTTGAGGAATTCTTTAGTGGAGTGAAGTCAAATAAGAAGACTGGAACAAAACAGTCAAGTCTGATGCACTTGGTGGATGTATCTTTGAGAGTGTTGTTGCTCACACTTTATGACCAATGCTGAAGGTGCCTGCATCTCTCAGGAATGGCCAACACTGGGTAAGGTAATGTTGCCTATAGCCCAGCCGATTGCAAAGGGCCATATCAGGGCTGTCACCACATTAAAATCAACTCACAAGTCATTAAAAAAAAAAAAAAAAAAAAAAAAAAAAAAAACGTCACACATCTGTTTGAAATACATCTTCTAAAAGCATTCCAGAAACTTGGTGTATGTTATGACAGAAATCATCAAATACAGCCCTGTCATGTGGCCTCTGACAAGACTGCAACTCTAAAACATCATTTTTGCCATCCTCATCACCACTGATTATCCAAAAAAATAAAATAGGTGTATTGGGAATCGAAGCCATGACTGTAACATAACTACTGTGCCACAATGGTGTGCACTTGCTCAAAATATTAATCATCATCAATTCACATTTTCATAGTAGATGACACTGATTTGATTTGACACTTTTATTTCAGAGTTTTTTTGTTTTTTTTTTTAAACTGGTGCAATTGAATTTTATTTCATTCCAGTCACAGAGGCAGCTTTATGAAGTATTGGTTTTACTGGTCAATGTGAATGTGGAAAAAAGTGAGGTTATTTAATCTGCACCTTCTGTGGTGCTTTGCTTACCATGAATGATAAACATTTGCATATTTGGTCAGACATATATCTTGCCCATGTTTGTTTTATGTTTAGCAAAGTGTTTGTTTATGCTCATCTGCTTTGTAGAAATCATGTATAATGGTTTCGTTATGACAGATTGTACATTGATATCTGGTGCATTGTTGTAAAAAAATAAGATTTGTATTTTATCAATGTATAAAGGAAAAATTGCAAGAGATTACAGCTGTAAGACGATGTTAATATTGACAAAACATGAATTGCACATTTGTGACCTTTACCATTAGGTGACATCTTCATACAGGGGCTGGTTGGAGAGGATTAATCAATATTTTGTTTAACTAGGTACTGTGGTGTGGTAGCTAATGTCTTGACATTTGACTGGGAGGTTGTGGGTTATTTGTGGGACACCCATGCACACATACACATGCACACGCACACGCACGCACACACATACATTCAAAGCATGCATGAACATGTTGATAGCTTCAATATTGTGATTCCATGAAAAAGGTGAAAGTCCCATCTTGGCCATTATGTAAAATAAAAAGGTGAAAGTCCCATAAACAGTGGGCCACAGGGGCGGTGAAAAGGTGAAAGTCCCATAAACAGTGGGCCACAGGGGCCCCAGGGGCGTGAAAAAAGTGAAAGTCCCATAAACAGTGGCCACAGGGGTGGTGAAAAGGTGAAAGTCCCATAAACAGTGGGCCACAGGGGCGATGTGAAAAGGTGAAAGTCCCATAAACAGTGGGCCACAGGGGCGGTGAAAAGGTGAAAGTCCCATAAACAGTGGGCCACAGGGGCGGTGAAAAGGTGAAAGTCCCATAACACAGTGGGCCACAGGGGCGGTGAAAAGGTGAAAGTCCCATAAACAGTGGGCCACAGGGGCGATGAAAGGGCGATGAAAAGTGAAAGTCCCATAAACAGGGGCCACAGGGGCGGTGAAAAGGTGAAAGTCCCCATAAACAGTGGGCCACAGGGGCGGTGAAAAGGTGTGAAAGTCCCATAAACAGTGGGCCACAGGGGCAGTGAAAAGGTGGACGTCCCATAAACAGTGGGCCACAGGGGCGGTGAAAAAAGGTGAAAGTCCCATAAACAGTGGGCCACAGGGTTGGTGAAAAAGGTGAAAGTCCCATAAACAGTGGGTCACAGGGGCGGTGAACTGTCAGAAGTTCACAATGTCTAGGGCACAATATCATGGAAGGTGACAGCCACCTCTCTCCTTCGGCCAACCTTATCCTTCCCTGTACTGAATCAAATACCCATTTACTACTGAATGGACAGAGAGGGTTTTCAAGCTATAGGAATCTGACCCAAGAGTGGTTTGAAATCAGGACTGTCAGCTCAGCAGACAAACACTTCAAACATCAGCCCACTTGCCTCTCCGATTACATAAACTCACTTTGTTGCACACGTGATTTTAAAAAAAAAAAAACCAACAACAACAGAAAACAGGAACATTTGTCCTCAACAAAAATGTGTAAAGAAAACAGTTGGGTTGAAGGCAATGCGTGTGTTTCCATCTCTCCCCACCTGTTTCTCTCTTACCCTTTGACATTCTTCTTAGTCCCCATCCCCTATCTAGTGCTCCACATCCCCTTCCCACCCCACATCACCTTCCCCTGCCACTCAACCGCTTTTGAGCAAATGGACTCCATGCATCAGTTAGATAGAGCTGTTGCACACTGCACCAAGTCAACAACTTTACAAATCCTTAAAACTCTTTACGAAAGAAAAAGCTTTTCCCACCGCCTCCATTCCAAACAAATCGACCCACCCTTGAACCACATGTTTAAATGTTTGTTCTTGCAGGTGTTTGATGGGTCTAACAGCAGTGCCACAGAAGTGACCCCAGCAGGAGTGAACACTATCAGCACGTCTTCTTCATCACCAGTGTTGGCAGTGTTCAAGTCCAGTCTGGTGCAGTCAGAAGGCTCCTTCAGCTTGACCTTCAACCTAGGTAATGGTTTAGTCCACTCCAGATGAGGCGGATTGGATCTGGTTTGCACACTTATTTTACATTTCAGAGACATAAGCAATTCATGCGCCATCATCATTTTGTTTGGTGTGTGGCGCAGCCATATCTTTTTTTTTTTTTGGTCCCCAGGTTCACCTTCTCAAGAAAGGGGGCATCACATGTTGCTTAATTTTGCATGATCTGTGATGAGTTAATTGTTCCGTATGGTTTAGGTATGGTTTGTTTGACTTTTGTGCTGCATAGAGATAACTGTGTTACACCTTTTGTTTCTTCGTTTTCTTTTTTTTTTTTCAAATAAGGAATTTCCTATTCATTTTCACAGAAAACATGTAAACTGTGACATGAAGAGAGATAACTCTTGCTCAGTCCCACTTTTAGACCGTTTGCAGTCAGGTGAATATTGTTTTAAACAGAACAACTGCACACAAAGAAAAACAGATGTGCTAGGTTGTTGATCCTCCAGTTCTGGAAGAAGCAAAGTCAGAAATAAAATGGGAGAGAAAAACAGTACAAGAGAAAAAGTTGCAGAGAAAGACAGATCCAAAGTGGATTTGGGTGGACAGCCTGGTGAGAATATAACATTTCTTCCACATATTGATACCTTTTTTTCAGTTCTGTTAATCTTCTCTGACAAAAAGGGAAGTTTAAATGTGTGAATAATGTTTTACACAGACCATCAAAATGATCCTGTATTTGCTGCTCCTGGATAGGACTTTGTGTGGTTGGCTGAGTAAAACAGAAACTGAAGCTGACACCAGTCTTTATGAAAGTCTTTTTTAACAAACAGCTACACAGGAGATCTGCTGCTGAAGACTGTAGGCCAGTTCTTGAGAATCTGTTAGACAATCAATTCCAGAGAATCATAGGTTCAATATGTAACAAGACATTCATCAAGACAGCTGAGGAAATTCAGGTGGCTGAGACCCCATCCAACAGGGAAAGCCATTTTGTAATGCTACCATAAAGTTATGAAGAAGAAGCCCATTGCTGTCATATTCATCAAAGTAATTGAATAAGTGGATGAATTTTAAACAGGAATTAATAACAATATACCAAATATAAAAGAAAAGTGCAAAACCAGTATGTATGGGAAGAATTCTTGTATTAGACGATACAAAATCATGCAGTGCAGTACGGTACTGTACAACACAGTGTAGAATAGTACAGTGCAATACACACAGAGGAATGAATAGTGAACAACAATGATGGACAGTGTTTAATTCCCTTCACCCCAGTTTAGCGGTAACAACAGTGGCCAGAAGGTCATCACCATGAACTTGGACCTTTTTAACTACCGTTCTGTAACTTCTGATCCACATATATTCCACCCATTTCAAGTGACCGTACATTTCATTCACATATGGAGTATTTTGGGAAGCTTTAAATGTTAAGATGTGCTGCTTCAGGACAGCAATGTAAACATGCTTCAGTTTGCTTCTAGAAGATTAAAAGAAAATGGGGGGGGGGGGGGGTGTGTGCTCATTTTGAGAGCAACAAAGAAGGACAGTGGTGGGTGATTATCCATTCAACACAGCTGTGGACAATTCAGCAGCCCAAGCATCACTGAGTGCGTAACAAAAGCTAAAAAAGTCATGTAGACAATATGTTTGCACTTGCTTCTAACTTCCCTGGCAGTATGTCAATAGACTGGGGGGGGGGGGGGGGGGGCTTCATGATTAGAAATGGATTTAGCATTTACTGGAAAGTGTCAGTGTCCACAGTGGTCAGTTGTGAACAGATGCATTCATAGTAAACTCCCTCCCCCTCTAGAATTTTACAAACAATTGTAAAAGCTTTAAATGGGAAAAAAAAATGTTGGTGATTTTTTTTCTTTTTTGTGTGTTGTTTTATGTTTTGTTTTAAGCTATTTCAGTTTTTTTTTGTTTAACATTTTTAGAAGTTAAAGCAGGTGGCTAGACAAATGATACACAATAAAGTAAAAAAAAAACAAAAACAATTTGATAGTAGGTGAAAGAGAGTGAAATGCATAGGAACACAAATTGTGCTTACAGACAATATCTGTAAGTTTGTCAGACCAGATTATATTTCATCTACATATAAGGACATTAACTAGCTCGTTCTTACAAACCCAGATAAATCAGACAGGTACAGCCTCAAAAACCATTTTAGCAAATTATGCAAAATAGAATTTGAATATATTTTTCAGGTATCTTATCTACCTACTGATTTAGACAGATAGATATTCAGACAGACAGACGTGTATGTATATTTACAGACAAATATATATGTATACATATATATATATATATATATATATATATATATATATATGTGAAAAAAAACAAGGTACAACACAGCATGATACTCATTATTCAAAGCAGTCTTGAATGTCACATGCTCATATGGTTTGTGCTTTAAATGCTGTATCTCTCCAAGACTTCAACTAAATATTGCTTGTATGGAGAAAAGACCATATGATGGATCTGTGCGTTGGTTCTAACAGCTTGCCCTCCAATCACCAATAACGACCATATGATGATGTACACCACTGATGTGCAATACGGCTCAGTAGTCACTCTCAGCTGTGACGTCAGCTTTGCCTTTGAGCAAGAAGAATACTCGGAGGAGACAGAGGTCATCATCAGCTGTGGAATGGGAGGAAAATGGAATGTTACCCGCTTGCCTACCTGTGCAGGTATGAAAGTGTGTGTGTGTGTGTGTGTGTGTGTGTGTGTGTGTGTGTGTGTGTGTGTGTGTGTGTGGTGTGTGTTGTGTGTGTGTGTGGGGGGGGGGGGGGGGGGGGGGGGGTGCAAAGGAAAGAGAGAGGTTTGCATGAAGAGAGAAAAAGAGCTCCCTTTTCTCTCTCATCTCTCTCTTTGTCTGTCTGTCACTGTCTGTATGTGTCTCTCTCTCTCTCTCTCTCTCTCTCTCTCTCTCTCTCTCTCGCTCTTTCTGTCTGTTTCTCCCCATCCTCTCCCCCCCCCCCCCCTTCTCCATCTCCCCATTCTCAGTACCATTTTTTTTCTTCTTCACTGCCTTAAGATTTAATCTTTTCTTGTAAATAAGAAAGTTGAGCATGAAGACATGGAAATGAACATGATCAATGTTGCCAATCTTTCTGACTAAGTTGGTGATATTGTACTTGGTAACTAATTATTCTTATATTCCAACTCTGTTTGAAAATATCATGTACTGTTTAGAGAGAGATATAGTGTGTGTGTGTGTGTGTGTGTGTGTGTGTGTGTGTGTGTGTGTGTGTGTGTGTGTGTGTGTGTGTGTGTGTGTGTGTGTGTGTGTGTTCTCCATTATGTTGATACGAATCATTATTGTTCTTGTTATGATCAATTTATTATAAAGCAAAATCAGTATATCTTGTGTAAAAGAGTTAGTCCCTGAGTAGACAAAGGCCAAAACAACCCCCCCCCCCCCCCCCCCCCCCCAAAAAAAAAAAAAAAAGTCCTTTTGTTTATTTGTTACCCTTAAGTATAAAGATTATCAGTTAGCCTCTGTGTCTCCCTCCCTCCCTTTACCCCAGCCCCCCCCCCCCCTTCTTCTCCTCTCTCTCTCTCTCTCTCTCTCTCTCTCTCAGATAATAACAAAGAGAGCTATAGTATCATAACTACATGAATTTGCTTAGTTAGCATGGTGCTGGTAAGGCATGTGTCACAAACATACTTTCTGAGGAGTGAATCAAATGTAGAAGAATGCCTAGTTTGAAATTGTTTCATTGTGAGGTGTGTCTGTGAAGGTCTTGCTGTCCAATGATCAGATGCTGGCTAGAGAGTTGACCACAAGGAGTTTGAATCATGGTGTCAACTTTTTACAGCCTTAGTCCTGCCCAGTTCATCTCTGCTTGGATCAGGCATAGCATGCCTTTTAGGTTTCCATGATTTGATTTTTAGAGGTTTAGTCAGTTATTGAAAGTCCCATATTCTCTCTTCAATGGATGCTCGGATCTGTCTTTTTGAGACACTTTCCTTGCGAGTGAGATATCCTACTCAGTTCTTAGCTGAAAACCAGGAATAATAACAGG
Source organism: Conus betulinus (assembly GCA_016801955.1). NCBI lineage: Eukaryota > Metazoa > Mollusca > Gastropoda > Neogastropoda > Conidae > Conus > Conus betulinus. Next base: position 74,054 of record JADBJO010000217.1, on the reverse strand, counting down.
CCTGATATGCTCACCTCTACATATGGAGCAAAATTGCTCCAGCTAGCTGATTAAGCACACTCTAACTTGTTCCAGTGCATAGTGAGCTGACACTGGCCTAGGACAATCTTCATAATCAGAAGCCATCAATCTGCATTTTGTTTTCCTGTCCACAGTATCCAGTGTTTTTGTCATTATTTTAAATGCCTCCCCAATTTTATTTGAAGATTTTATTGGAAGAGGGTGGGGGGGGACGTGTAAATCGAAATATTATTTGAAGACTTTCAGGTCTATCGACAAACAACTTGCATCCATACTCTGCCCTTTTTTTCTCTACCTTCACGTCTTGTTTGATTAACTGGGTTTGAAATGCAGTTTGCTTTTTTTTTCAGAAATCTATTGCGGGGTGCCTGAAGCAATAGACAATGGGTATATTGTGGATGGATCAGGGACTGCAAGGTACAATGCAACAGTGATATACAGCTGTTTTGGAGGGTTTGAAATCAGTGGATCAAACGTCAGTACCTGCGGAGATGGGTCTCAGTGGAGTAATCCACCAACATGTGAAGGTAACTGATGGATTCCTCATTGTCTTTTATTGGATTCTTTGATTAAATATTTGTTAATGTTGCTGTCATAAAATGGAAACCATAGGAAGCAGCTGGCTGCTTTGACAAGGAAGGGTTAGGATATGTCATCGAAGAAAACTGGACAGGTTTCTGTACAACAGCAGCAGACAGAGGACCAAGTGCATCATTACTGTACAGTAGATTGTAAAATGTTGATATCCATGCTTGATGATTCATCAGCTCTCTCATTGCCCCCTGACACCTATTTTGCTGGCTGCACTTGAACCCCGGCCACTACACCATGCTGGTCAGAAAGCCTTTGACAAAAAATGTGAGGAGTTCCTTCAAACAGCAACCCTTGAATTAAAACAGGTTCTGCTAAAAAAAACAAAAACACTCTAGATTGTTCACAGTGCTAATTATAATAGTATTATTTTCTGAGCTTTTTGTTTTGAATCCTTCAAAGTACTTGTTATGATAATATTATTTTTGGTGCCTTTTCTTTTGAATCCTTTGCAATGCTTACCATAATATTGCCTTTTTCTGTGCCCTTTGTCTTGTTTTGTGTCTAGTGACTTTTCTGTTCTGTGTTTGAATATTGTAATTGGTGAAATAGAAAGCTTTAACAAACTGAAAAGAGGTGCATTGTAATAACCTCTTCTTGCCTGCAGTGAAAATATGCGGTTGTGAAATATCTCTTTTTTCAAAGGGAACTTAACTTTTTAAAAGAAACTTGAACATTTTACATGCAGTTATATTTAGACATGCAGTAACAAAGACATCTTGTAGTCAGTCTGTGAATAGTTTGATAAATACAGTTGTTATAAATTCTGCACTGATGGCTTAAATACTACTTAAGAAGTTTTCATTACAAATCCAGAACTTTGACAAGAATTTGTGACAGAAAACATTCATTTTAGCGCAAAGATGACCAGACGTGTGGATCATGTGCACGTAATGGAACAGACAAATCATGGCATCATTGTTCTTGGTGATTTTGTTGATATGGATGAATAACCTAAACTTCAAGTATGTGGTCTTTTTAATTCTCCCCACATTATATACTGACTTTCTAGTTAATGCAAGTGTGAAAACAGCTGTAACTGTGTGAGCAGCTTAAAGGGTCAGTACTCGCTGTCAACTCTTTAACTGTCAGTTGGGATCAGCCCCACTCTCTTGGCTTGCCTTTAGCAGATGACATCAGGACTAGTTTTAGCACCTTGGTACTCTTCTCCTCTGTAAGAGGAATTCCTTTTATCCCCCCCCCCCCCCCACACACACACACACACACAAGCCTTTGGGAGCAGTAAGGAGTATGTAGAGGGTAACAAAATGAACTTTTTTGTGAAGAATCGAATCAACCTTTAACTTAAGAGGGCATACGAAATCCCCTATCAAAACTGTGTGATGTGATAAATATGAAGAGCCTTTTCTTTGTGGTGCTGAAGAAGAAAAAAAGAGGTGGTGTTTTTGAATTCTTAGGCCAAGGCTGAATCCTCCAAATCTTTAATCTTCAAGCATGAGGGCCTCTGTTTACTTCATAGGATATTCTGTTTTTGACTGGCTGGAAGCTGAATGTTATCATTAAGGTGTTTGACTTTGAAGGAAACCTGCTCTGGAAGTTATGAAGATTCAACATTATTAGTTCATACTTTTGCAACTCCTCTCGAGAGGGGCAGTTACGGAAAACTGTGAGACACACACACTGTTTTCTTTCTCTTTAGAAAACCTTTTACTTTTCTTGAAAAGCTTTTGTGATCTGAACAATGTCTTTTTCTGGTCTAGCTCTGTTGTTGGGTGTTCAATGTTGATGAGAGTGTTTTTTTTATTTGAGGAGTGCTGTAGAGAGTTCCCCTACGCACTGGATGTGGTCTTCCAAGAGTGGATGTGCAGCTTCTTTGGAAGTATTTCCAAGTATAATCCCTCAGGATTGAAAGCTACTATAACACCCTCCCAGGCGTTTAAAGCTCTTGAGTCCCTTAGATGGTGACCTTCTCGGGCCATTTTCCAGATTTTTGCATATGAGTGTGATGTGTGAAAAGTTTCATTGATTTGAACTATATATATGTCATCAAAGAAAACTGGACAGGTTTCTGGATAACAGCAGACAAGAGGACTAAGACTGAAGTGCTGTCAAACTTGTGTAGATGTCTTGCTGTTTATGAAGTGGGAGATACAGTGTGAGATTTGTTTGTGTTCTCTCCCTTTGCTTACCAGATTGCATTGTCCCCACATGAAGGCATCCATACAGACAGACAACTCGTCACTATGTGTTTTGGAAAAAAAAAAAAAAATGAAGTGATTGTATAAGTAAAGACTTTGAAGTTAGCAGCCATTTAAAAAAAAAAAATGAGCACACTTGTACTAAGTTTCAGCAAGGACAAGATCAGCCAGCCCTGTGTTAGGAATTATCATTGATATACCAATCATGTGTTAGATATTATCATTGATATACCAGTCGTGTGTGAGGTATTATCACTGATATACCAATCATGTGTTAGGAATTATCATTGATATACCAGTCATGTGTGAGGTATTATCATTGATATACCATCATGTGTTTGGAATTATCATTGATATACCAATCATGTGTTAGGAATTATCATTGATATTCCATCATGTGTTAGGAATTATCATTGATATTCCAATCATGTGTTAGGAATTATCATTGAGGTACCAATCATGTTAGGAATTATCATTGATATACCAGTTGTGTGTTAGAAATTATCATTGATATACCAATCATGTGTTAGGAATTATCATTGATGTACCAGTTGTGTGTTAGGAGTTATCATTGATATACCAATCATGTATTAGGAATTATCATTGATGTACCAATCATGTGTTAGGAATTATCATTGATGTACCAATCATGTGTTAGTAGGAATATCATTGATGTATCAATCAGATTCAGACTGAGGGAAAAAAAATCTAAGGCCATTCACATCTACTGTTGATTTCTAACACAGGTTGTTTTTTTACAGAGGCTTGTGTGCAGACTGGTTTCAACATAGAAAATATTTCTGTGTAAACTCTTAGTTAGACACTGTACACGTTTTGTAACAAAGAGATGTTCATCATCTCTCCCAGAAATGAGAACACACACACACACACACACACACACACACACACACACACACACACACACACACACACACACACACACACACAAATGGGAAGAGGGGAGCAGGGAGGGCACCTGTCTTTTTAGAGAGAAGGGAGAGGGGCAGCCTGATATCTTGGTTACATGAGTGTTGGCAGCACATTTCAAAGTTACATTTTTTTCCAGAGATGTTACATAATCTTGGAGTGAAAGAGCAGATCACATTGATGGCTATAGATCTGATGGGTTTGTTTGCGTTTAGTTCCAGTGCTGCAGATGCACATGCCTCTGCCAGGCTTGATATTTGTCTGCAAAATTCCACCTGCAAATATGCTGAATATTATTTCTGTTTGTTTGGTCGTGACTTTTCAAACAGTCACTGATGACTAAAGATTACTCCACATGTGTTTGTGAACTCTCTGGCCGACTTTTAGTGTCATAGGATGTTATTCATATTAGTATCGATTATAATGATATTCGTGTAGATGGTGCTATATTTGTTATTTTCTTTCTCAAGCTCACCTCTGTGTGTAAGCTTGTCAGTGTTCCTCCAGCTCTGAAGAAGGGGAGCAGGCCTAAAGCTTGGCTAAGACAAAATAATACTAGTTGACAATGTGTGATAATTCTTTCACTGTGTGACTGATTATGACACAAAAAGGCATTTTCAGGCTGATATGAAAAAAGTGAAAACAGTGAAGGGGGTTGGCAGGTAAAGGTTCTGCTTCAGAAGAACTTAATACAAGGGCTTTATATATGTCCTTTCCCAACATTGGCATCGTGTCATCTGCTACAAGATGAGACCTTTCAGCTTTGTCGATTTATTGAAGCCCAAGGTTTTGTATTCTAGAGCATCCTAGCTATGCTTAAATCAGTTTCGCTACCTCACTGTGTGGACCAGCTCATATGCCTGATGTTCATACATATTCAGTGTCCTTGTCATCACAACTAATAGCATCGATAATCCAAAATGCCCCTTTATCCAGCACTTGGAGCACAGCATTTTTTTGTTCTATTTGCTCAGGCATGGATAAACTTATTTGGATGTTTTTTTTTCCCCCTTTAATATGTGCAAAGTAGCATATATCCAAGTTGTATGCTTCACTGTATTCCATGAAGAGTGTGTCTGATTTACACCAAAATCAGGCAAAACATAGCTGTGACCTGCAATATTGGTTGACATTAATCAAGAGTGTCACTGGTAAGAACGCTGCTAAAGTGCACACTCTGTTTTTGATAAACAGATTTGAAATCAAGGAGTTGGAAGAGAAACACTCTGTTAAAAGCATGTTTAGGTAAGGCAGAATGATATTATTTTTCAGTACATGTCATTCACAAAGCCAAAGAACATACACTGTTTTTATAAACCAGAATCTGAAATCAAGGAAACTGGAAGAGAAACAGACTGGCAGGCAACTGACTGCTTTTGAAATGAAAATAAACATTTGATGGTTCAGAAAGCAAAGAAAGAGTTGAACTCTTATCACTGACAAAAGCAGAAATCTAGAGCTAGAGTTTGAAATGGATCTAGGAACCTGGCTTTGTGTACAATGAAACTAATGTATCCTTTGTTCCAAAGCAGGTTACATAATTATGATTAAATAACATTTTCAAATTTTGATTTGGGGGGTACTATTTCATATTACAGAAAAAACCTTTTTATGCAAAATTAACTTATGTTCTTATTAAAATCTGGATATTCTGTGTGTTATTTTCAGCAACGGCTTGTGGTCCTGCGGCAGATTTGCTAAATGGCAATTACACTATTCTGAACGGAAATGGAACTGAGTACAGCAGTGTTGTGGAATATCACTGTTACGAGGGATATGAGGAGTTTGGGCCAGTTATTAGCGTGTGTCAGAGAGATGGGACCTGGTTTCCTTCAGCTCCTGTGTGTCATCGTGAGTATTTCATTCTAGACACACACACACGCTATACACATACACGACGACACAAATTGATCAGTTCATATACATGTACCATGTACACATGCATGCGGACATATGGGTATATAATGAATATACACAATGACACATACATGCACATGCAAGCACACAAGCGCATACAAAAACCTTACACATACACACTCACACACACACACACAGACACACACACACACACACACACACACACACACACACACACACACACACACACACACACACACACACTCTCACACTCTCTCTCTCTCTCTCTCTCTCACATTCACACACACACACACACACACACACACATCCACATACACACACACACACATTACACACACACACACACACACACACACACACACACACACACACACACACACACACACACACACTGTATAAATGTAAGCAAACAGATTCACGGGGAACATACTTATTCACTCACAGACACTTTGTGCTCACACACACAAAAGTATGTATGCAGACACACACACACACACACACACACACACACACACACACACACACACACACACATCACTCACTCACACACACACTCTCTAACAGGTGCACACACACATATGCATACACATACACACATGCATGCTAGCACACACATACACACACGCATACACACACACACGTGCGCGTGTGCACACACACACACACACACACACACACACACACACACACACACACACACACACACACACACACACACATAGTGTCAACTATATGTAGCAGATGAAACACCTTGTAAGCCCTACACCCATCAGATGAAGCAGCAACATATCCAAATGCTTTGAGTACAACAGCAGACTGCCCCCTTCTGTCCCCTGACTGCTGATTTTGACTCCAGAAAAACTGGTAGCTGAACAAAGTGCATTTGCCTTGCATTGCCCTATTAGGCTTGTAAACATCAAGGAAATGAAAGTAGGCATTAACACTTTCTAGTTTGCTCCCTACGGTTGATGCCATACGTTTTCTGTTTATCAGTTATTACTGTTTCAGAGATCACATATACTTTCTGTGGTCAGATTCTGCTGATTTCCTGTACAGTTTCAAAATCTGAAAATATGTACATGCACTTTGATATATCATATGATGTATTTTCTTCTGTAATCTTTATCTTATGGTCAGTAAGCCGTCGTAAACCAAATACGTTAAAAACTGGCACAGAAATGTCAATGCTGGTAGAAAGAAGTCAGCATAAGCTTCCTGGAGGAAAAATGTTTTCACACATGGGTCAGTGGTCATCCATTTAATTGTCAAACAATCTGACCAATTACACACACACACACACACACAAAGTGTAAGACATGCGTGACTGTGATTGTGTTGAAGGCAGGATGAGTGGTGTGAAAATAATGCCATTGACAGGGGGCAGAAGATGGCAAAGAAAAAAAACGTAATTGAATAACTGCAACCCAGTGCCATGAAAGGTTATTTTTTTAATGCATTTTCATTATTGTACCTGCAATAGTAAATGGGCTTTGGACTAAAAATGCCCTACGTTGATTTCTGGGAACTGCAGGCATCAGTGATGATAGTGACCTCACACAAACTGCAGCATTCCTGAGGGAAAAAGCCATTCAGTCAGTGTATGAGTCATTGCATTGCTCAGTTCAAAGTGATGTTAATTCTTGTGCAGGAATCAAGTGTCCTCTCCCAGACATTGACACCAGTGTGGCTACGCTAAACGTCATGGAGCCTGTGGAGTTTGAAGGATCGTTGACAGTGAACTGCACTGATGGCTTTGTCATCAACGGCACCAATGACACTTCCAAAGACTATGAATGTCCAAGTTCCCGTGACTTTGGGATCATGTACAGCGTGTGTGTAGGTCAGTAATATACAGCCCTAACCCATCCTGTCTGTGAAGGTCAGTGATATAGAACCCTAACCCATCCCTCTCTGTGAAGGTCAGTAATGTAAAGCCCTCACCCATCCCTCTCTGTGAAGGTCAGTAAGGTAGAGCCCTCACTCATCCCTCTCTGTGAAGGTCAGTAACATGGGCCCTAACCCATCCCTCTCTGTGAAGGTCATTAACGCAGAACCCTAACCCATCCCTGTCTGTGAAGGTCAGTAATGTAGAACCCTAACCCATCCCTCTCTGTGAAGGTCAGTCACGTAGGACCCTCACCCATCCCTCTCTGTGAAGGTCAGTCACGTAGGGCCCTCACCCATCCCTCTCTGTGAAGGTCAGTAACATAGACCACTAACCTATCCCTCTCTGTGAAGGTCAGTGGCGTAGGGCCCTTACCCATCCCTCTCTGTGAAGGTCAGTGGCGTAGGGCCCTTACCCATCCCTCTCTGTGAAGGTCAGTGGCGTAGGGCCCTTACCCATCCCTCTCTGTGAAGGTCAGTAATAGAGTCCCCTCACCATCCCTCTTTGTGAAGGTCAGTGACGTAGAGCCCTCACCCATCCTCTCTGTGAAGGTCAGTGACGTAGGGCCCTCACCCATCCCTCTCTGTGAAGGTCAGTGACGTAGGGCCCTCACCCATCCCTCTCTGTGAAGGTCAGTGGCGTAGGGCCCTCACCCATCCCTCTCTGTGAAGGTCAGTGACGTAGGGCCCTCACCCATCCCTCTCTGTGAAGGTCAGTGACGTAGGGCCCTCACCCATCCCTCTCTGTGAAGGTCAGTGACGTAGGGCCCTCACCCATCCCTCTCTGTGAAGTCAGTGACGTAGGGCCCTCACCCATCCCTCTCTCTGTGAAGGTCAGTGACATAGGGCCCTCACACCATCCCTCTCTGTGAAGGTCAGTGACGTAGGGCCCTCACCCATCCCTCTCTGTGAAGGTCAGTGACGTAGGGCCCTCACCCATCCCTCTCTGTGAAGGTCAGTGACGTAGGGCCCTCACCCATCCCTCTCTGTGAAGGTCAGTGACGTAGGGCCCTCACCCATCCCTCTCTGTGAAGGTCAGTGACGTAGGGCCTCACCAATCCCTCTCTGTGAAGGTCAGTGACGTAGGGCCCTCACCCATCCCTCTCTGTGAAGGTCAGTGACGTAGGGCCCTTACCCATCCCTCTCTGTGAAGGTCAGTGACGTAGGGCCCTCACCCATCCCTCTCTGTGAAGGTCAGTGACGTAGGGCCCTCACCAATCCCTCTCTGTGAAGGTCAGTGACGTAGGGCCCTCACCCATCCCTCTCTGTGAAGGTCAGTGACGTAGGGCCCTCACCCATCCCTCTCTGTGAAGGTCAGTGACGTAGGGCCCTCACCAATCCCTCTCTGTGAAGGTCAGTGACGTAGGGCCCTCACCCATCCCTCTCTGTGAAGGTCAGTGACGTAGGGCCCTCACCCATCCCTCTCTGTGAAGGTCAGTGACGTAGGGCCCTCACCAATCCCTCTCTGTGAAGTCAGTGACGTAGGGCCCTCACCCATCCCTCATTTCTTCATATTTTGTGAAACCGCTTCACATGTCGTGACATTGCTGTAATTTTTTTCAGGTGTAGCTGGCCAGTAGCTAATCTTACTGGATGCATACAGACATTGAAAATAAAAAAATATATATATTGATGTGCAAAGTTATCTTAATGTCAGGAAATATAGTGGGTAAGTATACAAGAGATGATAGTTTATTCTTATTCAAGTAGAAGCATTGTTGTGTGATTCTTCGTTCAAGCATCAATTACACTGATTCTTGTTCACTATCAATAATGGGAGTTTATTTTATGAAACAAGTGGTGGAAGTGATTACGCGAAAAGTAAATTGAATTTGGATTTTATGAAACCGCTTTACATAGAGTCAATTGAATTTTTTTCATGTTTTTGTACGTTACTAGCTAATGAATTTTGCTGCTGTTAAAGAGGGGTAGCCACTTTAAGAAGGAATACTGTTTTTTGATATGCGATCTACTTTAAAGAACTTCATTTCCTCCGTCTCAGCCACACAGTTGAGCTGTTGTCCTGCTTCAAGTAAAGATTGATATACAGTCTTCTCTTCTGTTTATGCCCAGTTTTCTGCCCTTTCACAGTGTGCTTGGACCTCTATCAATAATGGGGGTTTTAAAAAAAAAAAGAAAAAAGAAAAAGACAAAACGAAAAAAAATGAAAGAAAAAATGTTCAAACAGCAGACTGTGTAATTCCCATGCATTTCATGGTGTAAAATTGTTTATCTCCTTTTTTCTTTCTCTTAGAACATCTTCCTCTCCCCCCTCCCCCCACTCCCCCCACTCCCCCAGTGTGTGTGTGTGTGTGTGTGTGTGTGTGTGTGTGTGTGTGATTACGTAAAAGGTAGAAGTGAGTTTATAAACATGCAAAAAAACTGAAATATTGGGTGGTTGGTTTTCAGGAAACGTACTTTTTTCCCAAGAGCCCTTTTTTTCATTTCTTGTAGATCTTGGCATATGATATGTTATTGATGGAGATGTTTTCAAAATAATTAATATTTCCTAAATAGTTGATTTAAGAAAAGAGATTAAATATTTCACAAGCAGGTTTTACACACACACACACACACACACACACACACACACACACACACACACACACACACACACACACAAACACAAAGAAAAGAAAAAAAAAAGAAAATGCCAACAAAATTAGGGTTGAGATCTAATCAACTTAGGATTGGGGTTAGGTTTGGCTTCTTCTGCTGATTAAAAATGTATTTATTACATTGATCGGCCTATTTTTAGGGGGGGGGTGTGTGCGCGCGCGCGCATGCATGTGCTTTCACACATGTGCAAGTGAGATAAGTTTATTTTCTTTCAAGATAAACTGGTGTGTGATTTGATGAAAAATTTGGATGTATGTCTCAGCACTGAAACAAAATCAGGGAAGAAGAGGTATGACAGTGCAGAACAGGAAGAAAGGCATTAGAATGTGTTTTTTTTTTTCCCTCAAAGGAGGTTTCATGCCCTACTCATCATTTCTTTGAAATGGCAATGTCAGTTGCATTTTTACAAAAATTGAATGTGTCGGTTTTCAGACTTCGATGAATGCCAGCTGGTTGACTCATGCACAGGAGATCATCAAGTGTGTAAAAACACAGTGGGGAGCTACATATGTGAGTGCGAAGACAAGTACCGGAAAAATGGAACTGAATGTGAAGGTGAGGTTTGAGAGTTAAGTTTCTTCTGGAAGTATCAAGAGGTTTTCTTGTCTATTTCCAAATGTATCGATGGTTTTTTTTTCTTTTCCTTTTTTTCCCTCAAATTTACTCTGGTGATGTGGTTGCATTTTTTTTGTTTGTGTATATATATGTGTGAAGTTTGCGCATGTATGTATGTGAGAAGCGGTGGGGGGGGGGGGGGGGGGGGGGGGGGGGGGGGATAGGAGAGAGAGGGGGAAGACTGTTGTGTTACTAGTGGAATTACCCCAACTCAGTTTGCTCCTACATATGAAGCCACACCCAGGAACATCCAAGGGCAGTGTCTGCACAGTAATGCATTGTTTTCAATCTGTTGGACTGTCAGTACCAGGTTGTCAGGTGTGTCATGTGGCAACTCACCAGAGGAGACACTGCACTGCTTGTATGTGACTTGGCAATGTTCAGTGGTGGAAACGAACTGCTGCTAAATGACTCTGGTAATGTTCAGTGGTGTCTGCATACACAGGACGCCACAGTGATGTCTGCATGCACAGGACACTACAGGACACCACAGTGATGTCTGCATGTACAGAACGCCACAGTGATATCTGCATGTACAGGGCACCACAGTGATGTCTGCATATACAGGACTTTAAAGTATTGTCTGCATGTACAGGGCACCACAGTGATGTCTGCATGTCCAGGGCACTACAGTGGTGTCTGCATGTACAGGGCACCACAGTGATGTCTGCATGTACAGGGCACTACAGTGATGTCTGCATGTACAGGGCACCACAGTGATGTCTGCATGTACAGGGCACCACAGTGATGTCTGCATGTACAGGGCACTACAGTGATGTCTGCATGTACAGGGCACCACAGTGATGTCTGCATGTACAGGGCACTACAGTGGTGTCTGCATGTACAGGGCACCACAGTGATGTCTGCATGTCCAGGGCACCACAGTGATGTCTGCATACTCAGGACGTCAGTGATGTCTGCATATTCAGGGCACCACAGTGATGTCTGCATATACAGAACGCCACAGTGATGTCTGCATGTACAGGGCACCACAGTGATGTCTGCATATACAGGACGCCACAGTGATGTCTGCATGTACAGGACACTACAGTGATGTCTTGTACAGGGCGCCACAGTGATGTCTGCATGTACAGGGCACTACAGTGATGTCTGCATGTACAGGGCACCACAGTGATGTCTGCATGTACAGGGCACTACAGTGGTGTCTGCATGTACAGGGCACCACAGTGATGTCTGCATGTTCTGCATGTCAGGGCACCACAGTGATGTCTGCATGTCCAGGGCACCACAGTGATGTCTGCATACTCAGGACGCCACAGTGATGTCTGCATATTCAGGGCACCACAGTGATGTCTGCATATACAGGACGCCACAGTGATGTCTGCATATACAGGGCACCACAGTGATGTCTGCATATATAGGATGCCACAGTAATGTCTGCTTATACAGGACACTACAGTGATCTCTTTTCTAACTGCGAATCCCGCGCGTGTTCTCTGACTTCGTCTGATGGTTTGCCCTGCCAGAACAGGGTGAAATCTCTCTCCCTCACAAATCCTGTTTCAGGGCGCCTGGTTTCTTAAAGGGCGACAATGTCCATCTGCAGTCTGCTCAGTTCTCTGTCGATGACGGCTGTCTTGCAAACATCGTTTACTTCCTGCAGGTCGCCAGAAAAGCCTGGTGTCATTGTCCTTACATTCCACGTACCCAGTTTAAGGGCGGAAGTTTTCATTTTTCTGTTGCCTGGTGCATAGTTATCGATCCGCTTGTCGGTTTTCACCCTAAACCCCATGCACCCAGTAGGCTAACGGACCATGGCGGGGATCTCTACATATACTTGACGCCACAGTGATGTCTGCATATACAGGGCGGCACAGTGATGTCTGCATATATAGGGCACTACAGTGATGTCTGCATATATTGGACACTACAGTGGTGTCTGCATATACAGGACACTACAGTGATGTGTGTATATACAGGACACTACAGTGGTGTCTGCATATACAGGACGCCACAGTGATGTCTGCATATACAGGACACTACAGTGATGTCTGCATATATAGGACACTACAGTGATGTCTGCATATGTAGGACACTACAGTGGTATCTGCATATATAGGACACTACAGTGATGTCTGCATATATAGGACACTACAGTGATGTCTGCATATGTAGGACACTGCAGTGGTATCTGCATATACAGGACTCCACAGTGATGTCTACATACATGGAAACACTACCTGTGAAGCCCCCTGCTAATTGACAGTAACTGCTTTGTTTGAGCATCTCCCTAGGTGTGCGCCATTCCCTCCATCCAACAACAATTCCCATGGACTTAGTAACATTGAAGAATTTGACAAAGCTCATTATTGGACCAGCTGCCATGGCACAGTGATGAGCATCACCAATTCCCAGCTAGGAGATTGTGGGTTCAATTCCCTTCAGAGCTATTTGTGTGTGGAATTTTTCTGCCCCGACCAGCTCTACCCAAAGTTGAATTTGCTATGGGCTCAACTGGGAAGGCTTGGACCATAGAGGTGAATTTCATCTATTTAATAGATGTGTCTTTGAGAGTATGGCTCAAGTTTTTCTGACCAACGCTGTAGTTGTCTGTATCTGTCTGGCCTAGTTGATGCTGAGAAATACCATGAAAGTAAGTACAGCACTGTCATGCAGTATCAGACCTAGAACTGAACTCCGTAGCATTGCAGTCTTCATCTTCAGCCTCAGTAATTGGGCATTAAAAAGAAAGTTGCAGAATCTGTGGCCCTTTATGCCTTGCTCTCATGGAGACGTCAGTTCTGATTTCTTCTCCACTCTTGTGCTCTGGAGGAGTTTGTTTTCAGGTTGCAGGTACCATCAAGTTCATGGGGATGTTGTTGGGTGGAACGTGATGGCACCCTCTGGAGTGGGGCACTCACTGTTGCTGGCTCCATGATCAACCAATTGTCATCAGTATGGGGCTCCATGGTGGTGTCCTGCATATGTTGGATCAGAACAGGCACCACCGAACACCACCGAAATGATTTGGCAACAGTGCAGTGTCTCCTCTGGTGGGTCGCCTCATGATGGCTTGACTTTGACTGCTCCCTATGGATTGCCAATGCTAGGGCTGTGGTGGGACAAGCCAGGTGTGGCTGTGGATGGGGAGCTGACCTGGGCGACGTTAGGTTAATGCCATTAAAGCGACACAAATGATTAGATGGCAAATAAACAAACCCTCACTCCTGGTAGTGATATGGAGAGAAAAATGAAACTGGAATCATCACCAGGGCAGACTATGATTTGCCAAAAATTTGAATACTTTTTTTTTTAATGATTATTCAGGAAGATGGTGAAGATGTAGCTATAAAGGTGCATTTGACTGTTTGATAAAACACTCTCAGTGACTCTGGGTAGAGGCTGGCCTGAGCAAAGAATCCCAAGGATTAATGCCTCAAATGGGACTTAAGCTTGCAGCCACCCAGTCCAAAATCTGTAATGCTAACCAGTGAGCTGCATTAGTGTTGTTTTTGTTTTTTTCACTTAATGTTTCAAACATTTCATTTTTGCCTTGAACCAGATTTATTCATGTAAATGAAAAAAGTATTCCCAAGTTCTACTTTCTTCAGTTTACTTATTGGTTTTTGAGTATTTCTTGGGTATATTCTACCCTCTTCTTGATATATTGGATATGTTATTATCATTTTGTTTGTCAGCTTGTAGACACGCTTGACATACAGGTGCAGCAGCAGTAGATATCAAATCTCAAGGTTTCCAGTTGATGTCATCGTGTCAGTGATGTGTAGGTATGTCCGGATAAGTGTGAACCAGCTAGCTGTGAGTGTATATGGTCAAGTGGCAGTAGTCAGTGAGTAAAGCATGGATAGGTGGCAGTAAGATGTCTGTATGAATGGATAGGTAGTAAGTTTGTGAGTGTTCATGAATAACCTTTGAGTTTGCATGGATCTTTGGCTATAATCTGTAATCTGTGCATGGATAAGTGTCAATAAACTGTGAAGTATATACATGGAAAGGTGGCAGTAATCTGCGAGTATGCATGGATAAATGGCAATTACTGTAAGTCTGTGAGTGTACGTGGATGACTGGAAGTAACCTGTGAGCATACATGCATAAGTGGCAATAATCTGTGAGTGTTCATGGATAAAGTGGCAATAATCTGTATGTGAGCATACATCTATAAGTGGCAATAATCTGTGAGTGAACATGTACAAGTGGCAATAATCTCTTAGTGTACATGGATAAGTGGCAATAATCTTTGGATGTATGCGAATAAGTGGCAATAATCTGTGAGTGTGCATGGATAAGTGGCAATAATCTGTGAGCATGCATGGAGGATAAGTGGCAATAATCTGTGACTATGCATGAATAAATGGCAATAACCTGTGACTGTACATGGACGAGTGACTGTAATCGGTTAATGTACATGCATAAGTGGCAATAATCTATGAGCGTATATGTATCAGTGGCAATAATCTATGAGCGTGTATGTATCAGTGGCAATAATCTATGAGCATATATGTATCAGTGGCAATAATCTGGAAGTATGCATAGACAAGTGGCTGTAAGAGCATCCCTTGTCTCAATACTTTGACATTGCTGTAACCTTTGCTGGATGTCGTTTTTGACTACACTCTCCCTATATTGTGAGTGCCCCCATAGCCCCACATTGTACATAGGCTTTGCAGTGTGTTTTATCTGTGTTTGTCCCTATTCAGATGTTGCAGGCCACACCAGACCCATACTTGTCAAAGAGCCTTAAGAGATTAAATTTCAACCAGTGCAGAGGGTCCTCCTGGCGCCATATCCAGTGCCTCCCTCTTCTGATTACTGCTATGGAAAGTTAGGATCCACCAGGACCGTCTTCATTGGAGGAGTGCAATTCAAACGACAGATTTGATTATTCCTTTCCCTTTTGGTGCACAGATATCAGCATATGCTGACGTAGAATAAATTACGTTTCTGATAGAGAAAACATTATCAGAATAGTTTTGACAGTTCCAGAGATATGGAACCTTTCCTCTTTGACTGGGGTAAAGGTGAACTTGACAAAAGAAAAGCAACGCCTTTTTCTGTCCCCTCAAATGACATCTGTAGTTGTTTGGTTGGTTATTTCAGTGATAAAGCAACGCCTTTTTCTGTCCCCTCAAATGACATTTGTAGTTGTTTGGTTGGTTATTTCAGTGATAAAGCAATGCCTTTTTCTGTACCCTCAAATAACATCTGCAGTTGTTTGGTTGGTTGTTTCAGTGATAAACCAGTGTGGGAGGAAACGTCTGGATGTGACCTGGAAAATGGATACTGCATGCCTCAGAATGATGGAGAGGACTATGAATGTCGTTGTAATGAAGGCTACCTCCTTTTCACTGAGAATGGAACCAGTGGCCGTGTGATACCTCCCCCTGAGATGGATTCACACCTGGTGATGTTTACCGTATCAACCATACTTGTGTCCGTAAGTGGAACAACATGTTTTTTTTCTAATGAGTAATCTGCTTTTTTTTTTTTAACTTGAAATAATTGTATACAGATATATATTTGTTTTGATATGTTCATAGTTTATGATTTTTTGGTTGTCAGTAAAGCCAGTAAAGGGTACTGAAAATGGATATTTGTGTTGGATATTATCCAAGGATTTTTGTGTTGTTGTTTTTTTGTTGCAACATATAGTAACATCAGCCCAGAGATTTGTATGTCTGCTGCATCAGCACAGAGACCTGTGGATCTTGGGATAGTATACATCCCAGCACACTTTTTTTTTTTTTTACATCCCAGTACACTTTTTATGTATACTAGAAAAGAAAAATGAATGCAGCACATTAGCCCAAAAATTAGACACCTTATAAAAATGTGTTCTTACAGACCAAAATACAAGTAAACTCATAGAACAAAGCATAAAACAAAAGTAATGCCGATTTCATGTGCATTATGAAACAGACAAGTAAATTTTAGATGAATACGTCTTCTTTGCATATTACACGTAGTAAACACAAATGCATGAAACAGTACTCTCCTGAGCATGAGAATGCAGGCCGCCATCAGGGGATGAATGACTTGTTCATACATTTTTGTTCACTGTTTTCGTAAGGTCTGAAGAAGACATACTTGACGAAATCATACTTATCAGTTTTGTATTGCAGGCAAAATGGTCATTACTTTATGCTTTGTTTGGTGTGTCCATTTGTATTTTGGCCTGTTTTCCAGTAACGTTGCAGTCTGTTTTATTTTCTAAATTATTTGCAAAAAGTGCAGTCAGTTTCAATGTTGTCATGTGTTTTGACCCAGTTCTGACTCGGTTGCCAAAGCAGACTCCCACCTGTTGCCCCAAGCTGCCTTAACCTTTACAAGCCGAGTCACCTAATCGTGGGTGACAGGATTCCTTTCCCTCGATCCGAGACACCCAATGCTGGGTGATGGACAGACAGTACATTCTGCCGTGTCACACACAATCATGTGACTGGAACATAAAAAATTCCTACAGTTTCCATAAAATGATCCAAGGGAAATAAGCTCTGTAACTAGTCTTGGGGATGTTGTAGTGAGTAGTAGACCTTACTTTCAATGCTCTATCGTGAACTTGGCTGACCTTCAGCAGCGATTTCTTGCTCAAAGGAGCGCTTGAAATCATATTACAAAGTGGATCTGGTGATGAGGGGAGTGATAGAGAGAGAGAAAAACTATGAAAGATAAGAGGAAAGTGAATTGTTTGGAGATGCAGCCATCCCTTCATCTTCTGATTTGGTGTTGTAAAAGAACGGAATAGAATGTGTAACAAAGAATTTTTTTTTACTTGTCAGACATGTTTTTTAACGCACAGTCGTGTCTACACATTGAAAGTAAATGATTCAAAATTACTATGTTCGATTAGTTAAGTGTTTGTTCTTTCCTATGACACCTAACACAACACTGTTAGTTGGTGTCTAGCTACCGTAAAAATTAATTAAAAAGTGGCAAAATATGCACGTTGGCAGGGACTGAGCACCATGCGCCAGCGCACGGCAGCAGGGAGTTGTGCTGCAGGCGCTGCTCTCAGCTGGATAGTATTAAAGAAAACTCAGAAAGATCAATGGTTGCAGTCAAGATATCCCAAAATTCAAATGCAGTGACTGCACAAGGGAGGTAAGCATGGAACTGGTCCTGAGTGACTATGATTGGGACTGTCAGATGCTTTAGACCTTTCTAGCCATTACAAAGTAAGTCATAAGGAGACTGGTGTGGCAGCTATCTTGCTCTGAGTTATCTTGTAAGTCATCCAGAATGAGTTAAACAGTCATTCTAATCATGTGCAAATGCAAATCATGTCCTGTGAGAAGTAGCCAGCTTTCAAGGAAAAAGCGGTGAGTACATAAACTGAAGAGCAAAGGAGTTTCAAGAAAAAACACTACTTCTCAGAAACATAGTTGATCTTCAAGTAGAAGGTAATTGAACAGTAAATTTCAGGTACAAAAGTTCAGATGATGTGAATGCATTCTGGTGTTTCACCCACACTTGTGTAAGCTAAGCCTTTTGCCCGGCAATAGGCTGTTAACATCAGAAGAGACCAGATTTTCTGTCCTCCCCTTTCACAGAGTCTAACACTGGGGTTTTCATAGTTTACATCATCCAGCCTGCAATAAGTTAAACAGGATACTCACACCAAACTAAGGGAGAAAATCAAATCAGATTCCATTTGCTCCCAAACAGTGTTCCACCCCAAAAACCACACCCTCTTGCCCCCACCCTCACCCATCCAAAACTGCCCCTTCTGAAAGCACCCATGCCATGTCTGTTTCTTGAAATGCTGTGTGAATCCTGTCCTGCTCACCTCTTTAACTCACATGTCACTCACACACATATGCGCTTGTGTGGGACCATACTCATTCCTCTCTTAATGTTTGTGATGGACAGATCATTTGTGACATGAAGTGGGCTAACCCTGGGAGTGTGGCCAGTAAGAGAAGGCAAAGACAGGAATTGCAGCAAGATTTTATACATGATTAAATCAATCTGAAAGTTTAGCCCCATAGCCTCTGTCACATCACTTCACACTAAAAGGACAGATTGTGAAATCATGAAAGAAAATAGTTGGAAGACTCTCTGCCAAAGTATTGGTTTCTACACTGAACCAAAGAGAAGAAATTTTACGGCAATGTTTGTCCAGCTAGTTGAATTTTCATTGCTGTTCAGTTTGTGTGCACTGTCTTCCTCTTGACTAATTATTGTGAGTAATAATTTTCTGTTTGTTCGTTTTGTTTTTTTTCCAGCTAAAACATGTGGTCCACCACCAATGCTCAACAATGGTACAGTCCTAACTGCAAAGACGTCATTTGATATTAATGACACGGTGGAATACAGATGTGACTTTGGATTTAGAATGCCTGATAACTCGACCAGTGATGTGCTGACTTGTCAAGGTGACGATACCTGGGACAAGTCTCCTGCCGAATGTGAACGTGAGTGGGATAGCTATAGATATACGTCTGTCTAAGAATATTAGATGTGAACTATTGGTTTGTGATGGCCTTCATTTGAAAAGTAGTAGATGTGGACATTCAACATTACATGTAGGTTCACGGATAAACAGTCAAAGGTGGGGGCACTTTTATCATGCAGACATCTACATGTAGGTATAACATGGCTTGTAATATGTCTTACATAAATAGTAGTTGCATAGATCCCTTCAGAAAATAAGCACTAGATGTGGACATTCCATATATAAATCTGCATATGGACAGTATACATCCATAGAGACTAAACAGTAGACATGGAAGTTTTATGTCCATATAGACATCCATATATCTATATCTGTATAGACAATAAAAGACTTCCATGCAGACAATGAGCAGATATGAAAATTCATACATGTAAATCTAATAATGATAATGATAATGGAAATTTGTCTGATCATGCATCCAAAACCTGCTTACAGTGCCCACAAAATTAAGGCTAATGATAACAAATAAAATCAGCTGACTTGTACATAAATTAGTGAGTAAATAAATGATAATGATTATTATGACAATATTAACAATAGAATAGGCAAAAAGATATGATTCCAGAATGCTCAATACAAATATGCAGACAAATGAAACATAAACTAAACCCAGAAAGATTTCCAAGATCCCTTACACACACACACATACACACAGACACACCAAGATCCACACACACACACACACACACACACACACACACACACACACACACACACACACACACACACACACACACACACACACACACACACACACGTACATGCACACACACAGCACACACAGACACACAGACACACACACACACACACACACACACACACACACACACAACACACACACACACACACACACACTCATATACACTCATTTACACACACACACACACACACACACACACACACACACACACACACACACACACAACTCAAAACTTTAGCATTTCAGGAAGCAAGAACTGAAACACTATTGACAGAAAGGACATAGGAATCTTCCTAGAAATTAGATTTATTTAAAGCTGAGACTTAAATGAGGGAAAGCATCAGAGCACCTGAAAGTGAAAAGCAGATGAGTTAGATGTGAAGAAGTTCGAACAAACAGGTTCTTTTCAGATATGACCGAAAAAGTCCAAGTTGAATTTTTAAAAACTCATTCTGTCATGAAAAGGCCAGCCAGTGAAGATGAGACACATATTTGAATTTTTACCATCTGAAAATGAAGTGAGCAGCATTGTTCTGGATTTTTTTAAGCCTATAAAGAAGATACATTGGATACCCAAAAACAGAAAATTAAATTGTCTATTCTGGAAATGATGATTGTGTGTGTAGTTAGAGTTTTGGTTGCTTCAGCTGAGCTAAAACCAATCTACATAGCTCAAAACAGGATATGTTGCAGATGTTTCAAATATGGTTACTGAAAGTTTAGCATGAGTCAGGAGTGACACCAAGAGTGAGAACAGATTGCGAAAAGACAATTTAGGAACCACTCATCAAAACAGAGCCCGGAAAAGCAGGTTGACTGAGGAATTATTTTGGTGAGGCAAGCATGATTCTTTGTCTCTTTGAGTTTCAATTAATTTTGAAGTATATTATTACTTGGTTATGTCCAACCTGTGTGATATGCAGTTGGGGAAAAAGCTGAGTTTAAGAAAAAAAAAGATGATGATTATGATAGTTACCTTTTATTTGTAAATCGATGAACTTGGATTTTGCGTTAAACTTGGCAAAAATAAAATTTTGTGTCATTGGCACCACATCTATCAGATTTCTGGAAAGAAAAGAACTTACACAATCTTTGTGTGGGCCCTTTGCAAAAAGAAAAAGAAATAAAGCTTCTTTAACTTTACAATGAACCACCCCCATCATGTAGCTTAGATTCTGACTCCTGATTTTTGTGTATTGCAGGCATCTCTTGTGGGACCCTAGAAGCCACCGGTTTGGTCAGGAACATCTATCCCAACAGCACCTATTATGCAAATGATGAAATTACGCTGGAGTGTTACTCAGAATCAGAAGAGAGACTGTACAACAAGACCCTGTTTTGTGCCTATGACATAGAACTGAACACTTTTCGCCTACAGGGCGACAACCCTCATTGTCCAGGTATGGTGGATGGATTACATCCATGTATTATTTGATGATGTTTGGCTGTAGAGTCAAAAGGATTGGACAGCTTGATCACAAAGTTTTAAAATGTATTTTGGCGTCGCATACTATACCATGTCAGACCATAGCATTCAACGGCAGTCAGTCAGCTCTGTCAGGCCGAATTTTTTGTGGCCAATGCAGTCATAAGAGAGTCACGTGACGCCCACCCTACTTCCGCCAACGAAGATGCCGATGTTCGCTCCTGTACCTCATTCTACTTCGGCCTGTTGCCCAAGCAAGATAAGTCTTGTGCTCCGTCTCGCCCTATACTTTGCCTTTGTGTAAAGATTGCTTGTGTTTGCATTCTGACTCATTCACTTGTGGCTTGTGCTAAACCCTTAGTACACTTGCTGTGTGTGAGGCTACCGGTGGGCTGGCATTTCTAGCATCTATTTTCGTGATCGTCGTTGTCCCGGTTCTTATTATCCGCGTAACCCGGTTCAACTTTTATCAGCGTTTTACCCCACGCCACGTGGTTTGCTTTGGCGTGTTGGTTTTTGCTTTGGCGTTGGTTTGCTTTGGCGTGTTCCTTTGGCACCCTTGGGTTCCTCGGCCTTTCTAAACCTCGCGCGCCTCCTTAAGGCCCTCCTGCTCTTTAATTCCCTGTCTCGCCATTGTGTACGATCACGCCACTACTTGTGCGACGATCGCGTGGCCGGTCTCGGCCGCCATCTTTCTTGCGCCGGTCGGGGTTTCTCTCGTCGCCTCATTCTAATAAGTCCACTGTGCTACACGTGGTTTGTCTACTACATTCGTTCATCATTTATCGCATCAATTATCGCTCTTCAACATGTGCATAGCGATCACGATCGACCTTCACGATCGCATTCTACTTCGTTCACGCAGCGTTACTCAGCACTTTTCGGTGACGGTGCTGTGAACCGTGATCGAGTTCCCTTCCATTTCCTGATCCCCAGGCACATCACGCACGCGATTTTTGCTCAACCCCCTCGCGTGTGTTTTTAGTATATCACTGTGCTGTGTTTATTACATCACTGTGCCTGCATATTTTGCTTTTATATTTATACCTCTATGCACGGCCGATCGACTTTACTTATCCCTGGCTCGATCGACCGTCGTGTCTCCCCTTTGCGATCGTGCGCTCTGGTTTTGCTTGGCACCATTGCCCAAAATGGTGAAGGACTCCGTCGGGTCGAGCCACTCTAACTTTCAGAGTTCGCTCACATTCCCAGAACCCACGAGTCGATTCCAATCCTGAGCAAACCCGTCTTACCACGGAAGAATGGCCGGTCGAGGTAGATGGAGATGACCTTCCTTCGCGGAGGGGACGCGCGATCTTCCTCCTCTACCCGACCGCTGGATGCACGACTGCTGCGTTTGAAAGCTAAAAGGCAAGCGGCCGCCATCAATAAAGGTTTATCCTTTGACCTGCCCAGGAAATCAAAGGGCAAGGCCCCCCTTAAGGGTCCCAGTCAAGCTAAATCGTCCCATCCAAATTCCCTGTCTCCTTTGGCCAGCTTGCCTTCTAGCTTTCCTATGCAAAGCAAGACCTCTGTCTATTATGCCATGTCACGCGACCCTCGGCCCCCGGGGACCTTTGCCGAGACGCGGACAGGCACGGGTGACGGGCTTGGGTGGAATCACCACCCGTCACTCGCCTCTATGAGACGCGGGTCACCAGTTCTCCCCCACAACTGGACTCGCGCCCTCACAACGCTCAACCCCACCGTGCACAGGTGCAGCCAACACCCCTGCACGAGGAGCATCCCTCTGTCTCCGGATGCAGTTTTATAGTCACGTCATGGCAGGACCATGGGCATGGCTATAATTCTGGGCGTATGGACACACCAGGTTTTGACGCCGGCCGTGTCCATACACAAGGACGGCCAACCAACCCGATCGACCCGTCGCAGGTTCCCCTAGGGGTACAGGACATTGGGGGGTCGACCTACTCGGCCCCCCCTTTTGGGCAACGCCCACGGTCCCGTTCCTCTGGGGGGTGGATCTACCAGCGGGGCCATGGGTAACCTGGCCTATCCCCCTTGGGGAGGGAACGCGGGACCGCAGCCAATTCAACCCGCGCACAGGCGGGTAGGGGGCACGGCCACCGTGCCCCCCTCCTCCCACCTCCACCTGCCTCCTCAGAGGCCCACACCATGGACGTGCCTGGAGCTCGGCACGCTCCCGGGGGAGTACGACAGACCATGGTCTCTCTTGGGTACCCCCCCCCCCCCCCCCCCCCGGTGTTCCAGGTTACCCCGGTCCCCGGGGAGTCCCTTCACAGACCCCAGGGCCGCCACAGCCCACCTACCTCCTCAGGGACCAGTGGCTCTATGCCCCCGAGAGAGACCAGTGGCTTAACCCCCACACTCAACCTGAACAGCTCTATGGTTTCATGTGGCACCCAGCCTCATCCACCTGGTCGACCATGGTCTCGTACCTCAGGCGCTGTCCGATCGGCAGACTGAGCTCCCCCAC
Source organism: Conus betulinus (assembly GCA_016801955.1). NCBI lineage: Eukaryota > Metazoa > Mollusca > Gastropoda > Neogastropoda > Conidae > Conus > Conus betulinus. Next base: position 50,342 of record JADBJO010000217.1, on the reverse strand, counting down.
CCTAGTCTGGCTGCCAGCACACAGAGCCACGAGGGACCCGCCCTCACTCCCCCACCCCACCACCCCCAATGAGGGCGGGACCCTCACGCACCCCCGCACAGTTGCCTCCTGAGGAAAGCCCCTTACAACCTTCCCAGGAAGACGACCCCCCACAGCCTGAGGACGACGAGGAGAGGATGAACTTTTCTCCTCCTTATGACGTACGCACCATTGAACGGTTTCGACTGGACCTGGTGACGAGGGAGGTCCCACCCTCTAACGATATCCTGCCGTTCCCCGAGATCGTCGGGCCGCCCCCAGCCAGCGATCGAAACTCATGATTGTTGCGCCTCAGTCCATCACTTCCCTTTGGGAGGGTCCGGCAACGCGCGCCAGGGGTGCACAAGCCGTTCCCCTGCCAGGGCAAGACCTCCCTCTGGCGCCGAATGCGGTCCCCGTCGGCAACCTCCTCGGGGCCCGCAGAAGGCACCCAGTCGCCTCATTATTCACAGACAGTCCTGCAACCAGGGAGTTTGCCATTTCCCAAGCGGATTGTCGCCTGATCCCCAACCAGGCCCCCCCTACTTCGGGAACCATCTCCTTTAAGGCCTTAAAGGACTGGGACCGGGTAGCTCGGATGGGCATCCTACACACCACTGCTGGGCACGCCTATCTTGGCATGCTACTGCAGCAGGCGGAGGTACTCTGGCTGGTGGATGACGGCGCCGTCCCAGTGTCTGCGGACTCAGGCTCCAAGACACACCACGAGACGGAATCTCGCTTGTCGCTTGTTCAGCAACCCCTTTAGGGGACACCTGGTTAACAGGATCTCGCATCACCTTTCGGCTGCGGCGGACAGCGCAGCCATGAGCCACTTTAATTGCCTGTTGGTAGTGAGAGACGCTGTGCTAGCACGGTCCACTCTCTCCTCAGCGCTCAAGGCGTCCCTGCGGTGCGTCCCGGGTCAGGACCAGTCGCTCTTTGGCAACTATTCCATCATTGCCATGTCCCAATCGGTCGAGGAACGCAAGCAGGCAGCGAGCGTCCTTTGCACCTAGGCCCCAGCCACGCCCTGCTAGGCCCCCTGTGCGTTCCTACCCTGCTTCCACCAGGCCCAGACCTTATCCCAGACAGGCACCATCTCACACCGCGGGACTTGCCAAGCACCCACAGAATTCGCCTAGGCCAAAACCGAAACCTCACAACAAAAAAAATTTTTGGTTCGGCCAACACTCATGCCATGGTGGTGACTAGGGGTCACCCGGGGAGGACGCGGATTGGGCCCAACCCGTCCATCAACATCCCTGCACCCTATCCCCTCCACCCCCACCTGGACCATCGGCCCCCCTGGCAGGCAGCCTCTCCCGGCATGCCCCCAAGTGGCGACGTATGGGCCTCAGCCCCAGGATAGTGGTGGTTCTACAGGACGAGTTTCGCCTACCTTGGGCCCACGAACGTCCTCCCCTCATGCGTTCTCCCCCTCCCTCCCCCAGCGACCCCCCCCCGGCCCAGGCAGAAGCTCTTCGCCTGGAAGTCCTCGAACTCCTCCACAAAGGGGCCATCACCGAGATTTCCCAGCCCAACCCCGGGTTTTACTCCCACCTCTTCGTGATCCCCAAACCCTCTGGGGGATGAAGGCCCATCCTCAACCTGTCTCCCCACAACTTCCTCAGACCCACCAAATTCAAGATGGACAGTGCGAACTCACTCCCAGTCAGACGTTCTCCTTCCTGGGCATGAGTTTTGACACCATCTTCATGCAGGTTGCCCCTACCTCAGAGAGGTCCGCCCGGATAGTGGACCGCATCTCCCCGCCTCCGAGGAGCATCCCACACCTTGGCCAGAACTCTGTCCTCTCTCCTAGGGATGATGGAGTCCCTGGCATCCCTCATTCCGCTGGGTCGGGTCCCCAAACGCCAGCTGCAGAGGGAGTTCCGTCGAGTTGGTCCCAGACCTCAGACCGCTGGGACCAGACATTCCCCTCGGCCACTGGTTCTGGTGCGCCATGGAGGAGTGGCTCAATCCATCCACCCTGACCACCGGGGTTCCAATCTCTCTCCCAACTCAGTCACTGGAACTCTACACGGACGCCTCCAACTTGGGCAGGGGGGCCCACCTGGAGGACAGTCACGCCTCGGGGGTGTGGGACGCGCAGATGGCACGTCTCCACATCAATATCTTAGAATTGGAAGCGGTCAGGCTGGCCCTTCTCCACTTCCACATCTAGTCTCTCACCAAAACTGGTTCTCCTCCTCACGGACAACACGTCGGTGGACCACTACGTCAACAAGGGGGGTGGGGGGTTCACTCCATCGGCCTCTCACTGCGGACAGAGGCCCTCCTTTGCTGGTGCCACGCACAGGGAACTACCCTCCGTGCGAGACACATAGCGGGGACTCGCAATATCTTGGCAGACTCTCTCAGCCAGTCAGGGACTCTTCTGCACACAGAGTGGACCCTGAACAAGCTGACACTGACTGCAGTATGGGAACACTGGTTCAAGCCCATGGTCGACCTCTTTGTGACCCGGTTCAACCATCGGCCTTCCGATGTATGTCTGTCCCGTCCCCGATCCCCGGGCGTATGCGGTCAAACGCTCTCTCCCTTCCCTGGCGGGCCTCATAGCATATGCCTTTTTCCCCCTTCCCCATACTCCACAAAGTGATCAGGAAGGTGAGACTGGAGAGACCCAGGCTCATCCTCATAACCCCTGGTGGCCGACCCAATCGTGGTTTCCAGACCTCAAGTCTCTCACTCATGTTCCCCCCCTCCAGCTAGCCCCTCGGTGGGACTTGCTCAGGCAACCCTGCTCAGGCCTCCTTCACTCCAACCCCCAGATGCTTCGCCTACACGCTTGGCTCCTATGCCAGCCCAAGTGCGAACACCTGTCCCCACCTCCCTCTCCAACAGATCCCGGTCCGTCCTAGAGACCCTGGCAGGGGCAGGGGCCTCGCAGGGACTACGTGACTTGGCCTCTGCCTCGCGTAGAACCAGCACTGAGTCCCTCTACAACTACCGCTGGGAAAGATGCGTCGCGTCGTGCATGGCTAACTCGGTCCCCCACCTCCACCCCTCCAACATCCAGATAGGCAATTTCCTATCCCACCTTTCGTCCGCTTGTAACCTCTCTGCTAGCTCCATTCGGGGCTATAGGTCGGCCGTCTGCACCACCATCTGACAGCTCAGTGGCCTGTCTTTCGAGAATGACTTTCTCCTCAGAGAGGTATCTAGGGGAGTGGCCCTACGGGAAGCTCAGTCCCCTAGGCGCGCTCCCATGTGGGACCTCTTTCTTGTGCTAGACACCCTCAGAAACCCCCTTTCGAGCCCATAGCCACCCTTCCCTTTGACCTCCTCTCCTTCAAGACCACCTTCCTCCTCTCACTGGCCTCAGCCAGAAGACGAAGTGAGATCCATGCCCTCAGCGGGGACCCATGAGACACTGCCTTCCACAGGGACGGCTCTGTCTCGCTTAAGTTCCTTCCAGAGTTCTTAGCAAAGAACCAGGAACCGGGCATGGCCTCTCCTTCCCTTGTCATCCGCTCCCTAGTGGATATCCTAGGAAGAGGGGAGAGTGGCGGAGACATGGACCTGTGCCCTTCTAGGTGCCTCAGATACTACTGGGAACGCTCACACCCCAGGCGCTCCTCTCAGAGACGTCTTCTTATCTCTATCAACCCCATAATAAGAAAGACATCTCGGCTGGCACTATATCTAGGTGGCTATCCAGTACGGTAAGATCTGCTTATGCCCAGGCATACAACGACCTTTCGGCCCTTTCCCCCCGGGCCCACGAGGTCAGAGCGCTGGCCACTTCAAGTTCCTTGGGTTCTTCAAGTGTGCGAATTCAGGCATCACCAGGGGGGGGATACCCCGAGTAGTTTACTGAAGGAGGGAGTTACTGGGAAGTGTTTCACATGTCCGAGGGATAGCGACAAGTAGTTGCCGACCTGCCGGTCCTGGATAGAGAAGAGTGTCCACCATGAGACTGGCTATTAACTGGGTTGTCCGGCGGGCTAAAAGGAAGGCAATCGTGTCAGGTGACCGTCACGGGTAGGCGACCGCCAGCCTGCAGGCAGAGTACAGCGACCCTTCAGTCGTTCTTGTTCTGAGGCATGAATGGAAGGCTTCGGCCTATTGAGTAACTTGCACCTTGTTGTCGTATGTAGAGGTAGCAAATACTTGAAGCATCAGTCCTGGCTGGTAGAGAAGTCCAGGCTGTTAGTATAATGGGTAGCTTTGGGGAATGGAACATGAGTTGAATAGGAGGTTATGCATTAACCACTTGGTACCCAAGTCCTTGTTGGTGCTAACAGCTGTGTGTGTGTGTGTGTGTAGTAGTGACTAGTGATTCCATTGGTGGAACAAAAATAACTCAGGGATTTATTGGTACAAATCGTGTGATATGTGTGTGAGCCAGTGATTCCATTGGTTGAACCAGTTAAACTCGAGTTCTCTCTTTCTTTGAGAATGGATATAAGGTGCCTGGAAAACCAGGAAGTGTGACTCACTTAAGGGAAAGTGAACTCGCCCGTCTTGCTGAGGGCTCAAGAAAATACAGCGAGAAGCAGAGGTTTGCTGTCGCCTCGTTGTCTCCTAGGTGGGGACGTAAGACAGTGGAGGTTGCTGTAGCCTCGGAGCCGACGACGAGAAGAATTGTCTCCCGTGTGGGGACGGTCGACAGCAAGACGTGTTAGCCTGTTGGAGCCTAGACAGGGAGCTGCCAGACAACGGTGGGGTGTTTGCAGCCAGAGAAGACCTGTGGGAGAGGCTGACAGGAGCCCTTTCCGTGGAGAGGGCGAAGTGCGGTGGAGTCCGGAGACTCGTCTGAGGGGGTGCGACTAAAGCTACGTTGCCAGTGTCCCCCAACTGGGATTTGGCCAATCGGGAGGACACAACAGTGTGGCAGCTTCAGCTCGTGGTCGCACAGTGTGATGAGAGAAAACTGACGGTCAACCAAGGATGCTGGCAAGTTATGGACGTTTTTTTTGTTCTTAAGTTTATAAATGTGCAAATGTAATAGTGAAATATTGTCTTTCCTGGTTAAGTAAGAATCACTGAAGAACAGGGGATGCGATTTTTATGAGATTGTCTGTATGGTGTTTACATTGTTGTATGATACAGATAATTGTGTTGTGTAGTGACGGGTGGGGGCGGAGTCAAGTCAAGTAAATAAAAGTTGATTATTTTCTGTGAAATGTTATTGGTTTCCCGTCACCTTTGTGCGGGGGCCGATGTGAGTGACAGAGTGCATGTGCCTATGCGAGAGCGCATTTTGGTTGTGAAAGCGTAAATACTTCTGTCTATAACCCCCTGCATCCCTGCATATGATAATCATATTTCAATAACGAGGGGGAGCGTCGGAGACCCGTCACAAATTGGGGGCTCGTCCGGGATGAACATAAATGAGTCATAAGTGATTTTGATTTCTAGGGTTTTGTTCAATTGCAAAGGATTTGAAATTTGTCATAATTGTGGAAACCTAGATTTTTTTTTTTTTTACCGGGAAAGACGTTAGTCATGTGTTGATTGTTTTGATCTTTTTTTCATGACTGTGCCTGTTGTTTGAACTTGCTTGATTTGGTTGCTGTTGAGATTGATTGTGTGTAGCACAACTGTTTGATCGCTTTATTTAGGAGTGATCGTGTGGATCGCTTTATTTACGAGTGATCGTGTGGATATCGCTTGTTACTGTGGTTGTATTAGCTGGCTGATCGAGGGTTAGATAGCTTCAAAATGTCGACTGAAGAGGGTGCTGAGACAATGGGTCCGCTGAAAAAGATGGACCTCATAGAAGAAGGAAAAGCTTTAGGACTAAAGGGTCCGGAACTGAAGGCATATGTAGATGAGAACTGGCCCCGTGTAATCGAGGCTCAGAAAATACAAAGGAAAAAAACAGAAAAAAGAGAGAGAGAGAAAGAGAGAAGAGAAAAGAGAGAAAGAGAAGAGAACGGGAGAGAGAGAGAGAGAGAGAGAGAACGGAGAGAGAGAGAAGAGAAAAGAGAAGAAAGAGAGAAGAGAAAAGAGAGAGAAGAGAGAGAGAAAGAGAAGGAGAAAGAGAGAGAGAGAAAGAGAAGAGAAAAGGAAAAGAGAGAGAGAAAGAAAGAGAAGAGAGAAAAGAGACAGAGAAGAAAGAACAGAAAGAGAGAAAGAGAAGAAGAGAAAGAGAGGAACGGGAGAGAGAGAGAGAGAAAGAGAGGAGGGCAGTTTGAGCTAGAAAAATTAAGATTAAAAATTGTTGAATCTAGGTAAGAAACTAGAAGTGGAGGCAAAAGCCAAGAACTTTACTTCATATTACAATCCCTTAACTAGTATGCCAACGTTTGATGATAATCCAGATCATTTAGAGGATTTCCTCTCACAGTTTGAAAGGATTGCCAAAGATCAGGGCTTACCCGAAGAACGGTGGGCCACACATCTGTCCGCACTGTTGACACCTAAGGCCAGAGAAACGTTTTTCTGCCTGCCTACCATTGGGAAAAAACAGACGGATTATGTGTCTGTGCGTGATGCTTTGTTTCAAAGGTACCAGGTAACAGCTGATAGATACAGGAAAATGTTCAGAGAGGCCCACGCGTAAGCCAGGCGAGGCACATGTACAGTTCCTTTATCGGGTCAGGTCTCTCTTTGATAAATGGATGAGAATAGGGAGTATTGAACAGACTTTTGAACAGTTGAGGGAAGAGATCGTTAGAGAGCAAAAATCCTGTCCACGTATCGGAGAGACCTCACTGTGTTCTTGGCAGAAAGAGAAATAAAAAGCTTAGAAGAGTTAGTGAAAGTCGCAGACAGGTATGAAGCTGCCCATGAACAGCGCTATGTTTTGAAAGGAACAAACAGCTTGTTCCGTAATGCGCAGACCACGCAGTCAGAGAGTGAGTCGCCGACTCACTACAGTAAGGAGGCGAGATCGCAAGTAGAGCGGAACTCGAAGTCCCGTGGCAACAGTGGGACTCAAGAGAATGTTAGAGTGAAACGCACATGTTTTAAATGTGGGCGAGAGGGTCATATCGCCAAGGACTGTAGCGGACTGCGAATACATTCAGTTGTTGCCGTTGATACAATTCAACAGGAAGGCAGAGTACCACCACCAACTACTAGGGCAGTAGTAAACGGGAAGCCGGTGACCTGCTTGTTAGATACACAGGATTGACTCTGGCGGCAATGGTAGAACCCGGTTTTAGTGAGAGACACAGACTACACAGGGGGGAACCACCTGCGTGCGATATGCAGATGGAAGAATTAATCGGCTACCTTTGGCCCGTGTCAAGGTAGAGTCAGAGTTTGTCAGGAGTACTCTCACTGCAGCAGTGCAAAACAATCTTCCCTATCCAGCTTTGTTAGGGGGTAGGTACATCCTCCCAAAGCCTAACCAGGCTGCCAGTCAAGTAGGGAAAGCAAGGATAGTGCAGGGTAGGGGACTCCTACAGGAAAGTAAACAGAAAGCAGGTGAAGTGCACAGGCGCCGCTGGCAGTAGAGCTAGCGCTGATCATGGTGGTGCGTGGTGGTGGTGCAGTGGACCATGAAATAGGTCGTAGTGGCGTGGCGTGCCGTGGCGGTGGGTGGCCGTAGGGCGGTGTCGTAGGCAGGAGGTGGCCGTAGTGGCGGGGGCTGTGGAGGCCATGTGGCAGTGCTGTAGGCCATGGTGGTCGTAGTGGTGGTTCAAAAAAGTTGTTGGCGTTGCCGTGGTAGTCAGAAATGTAGGAGCCACGGTGGCAGACCTCAGGGTCGGGGCCAAGAGGGACCACAGAGTAACTGGAACCGGCAGCTGGGCTGGAACCAGGGTGGCTGTAATAACGCATGGCAAGAAGGTCGAGGTGACCAGCCATCGTTAGAAACTGCAAAGATAGTCAGCTCATAGGAGCAGACAAGCCAGTGTTGGAAAAAGGGAGAAAAAAAAGGCCCATAAAGCAGTGGGCATAGGCACTGAGTGGGATTCGAACCAAGGAAGTTCCACACAGATAAAAAGAAAATTGGTTTCGGATAAGATGAGTGAGGGATCATCTCTTAACATTTTGAAAAGGGGAGATGATCGTCGTCGCAGTGAATGGGCGCGACAGCCCAGTTCACGTGATCTTCGCACAACAGACCCTGAGGCAATGAAAGTCAAGGGGGATGAATGCCAAGGAGATTTTGCCGAACAGGCTAGAAGAGGATCGCGCAGATTTTCACGCGCTCCTTTAAGGACTAAAATGTGTGAAAGGTGCGCGCTGACTCTCTTGTAAAGCCTGGAGTGCGCAAACTATCTGCCCCAGGTACTATTGGCGAGCCACAAACGGCGGTCAAGATTGAGAGGGGCAGGAGTAGGTCAAGGGTTGGAATAAATGCCTCCGGGGTGTTGCTGTTGTAGTGTGAACAACAGAAGTAGAACAATAGTAGGAGCAATGCCTTCAGGGTGTTGCCGCTTTAAGTGTGAGCGGGTAGCAGTGGGACAATAGTATGACCACTGCTGCCTACGGGCTGCTGTTGTTGTGGCGTGAGCGATCATCCGTTACGGACAGCTACGGGGTAAATAATGTAGCTGGCTAGTGGGGGTACACAACTGTGGTGACTCTGAAATACTGTTTTTTTTTCTTTTGTTTGATTTTGATGGCCCATTGTGGGGCGCGGTTGAGCCTATATTCATGTGTTATTTTTCATTTTTTTTTATATGTTTATCAGTTGATGTTGCTTTTGTTCATTGCCATTATGGTTGAGTGTATGCTCACGTGTTATGATTTATGATTTTTCTGGTTGATATCTGTTTGCTCATGTTGTTTTGTCACTGCTCGGTAAAGTGTGAAAATGTCCTTAAGTTGTAAAATCAGGATAAATGTTTGATTTGCATATTGTGTGTGAGACCGTGTGAGCAGATTGTGGCCACACGCCTGAATTTGATTTTGATGTTACGTACGTTGGGGCACACGCTTGAATTTGAATCTTGTCTTTGTGGATTGTGGCCACACCCCCTGAATTTGAATCTTGGGTAAATCATGGCTGTGCTATTATTAGAAGTGGATGGAATGATTAATTAATATGTATGAACATGCTGATAGCTAACGCTATAGGGAGAGTTCTGATTATATGTGAGCCAGTTTAGAGTTAAATGTTGTGCACAGTCGTTTATGACTGACCAAGAGTGATCTTTGGATTATCTGATTGATTTATTGGTTTTAATTGGGTACATTATCCATGTTAGTTAGAGATGTTGACGGAAGTGATGTCTTGAAGCATAGGGTAGTACTGTTATATCGACCATGCAATGAGTTTTGTTTTATCCAATCTGAGAACATTCGTCCTGGAGGAAATGTTGATTGGAACAACATTCTTAGGTACGGGGGTGTCATGAGTCGGCCGAATGTTCTCGAGCATTTAGGCAAAATTAAGGGTAGTTTTGCTGTTGTTGAGAGCAAGTTCCTTGGGTTCTTCAAGTGTGCGAATTCAGGCATCACCAGGGGGGGATACCCCGAGTAGTTTACTGAAGGAGGGAGAGTTACTGGGAAGTGTTTCACATGTCCGAGGGATAGTGACAAGTAGTGCCGACCTGCCGGTCCTGGATAGAGAAGAGTGTCCACCATGAGACTGGCTATTAACTGGGTTGTCCAGGCGGGCTAAAAGGAAGGCAATCGTGTCAGGTGACCGTCACGGGTAGGCGACCGCCAGCCTGCAGGCAGAGTACAGCGACCCTTCAGTCGTTCTTGTTCTGAGGCATGAATGGAAGGCTTCGGCCTATTGAGTAACTTGCACCTTGTCGTATAGAGGTAGTAGTACTACTTGAAGCATCAGTCCTGGCTGGTAGAGAAGTCCAGGCTGTTAGTATAATGGTAGCTTTGGGGAATGGAACATGAGTTGAATAGGAGGTTATGCATTAACCACTTGGTACCCAAGTCCTTGTTGGTGCTAACAGTGGTGTGTGTGTGTGTATGTGTAGGTGACTAGTGATTCCATTGGTGGAACAAAAATAACTCAGGGATTTATTGGTACAAATCGTGTGATATGTGTGAGCCAGTGATTCCATTGGTTGAACCAGTTAAACTCGAGTTCTCTCTTTCTTTGAGAATGGATATAAGGTGCCTGGAAAACCAGGAAGTGTGTGACTCACTTAAGGGAAAGTGAACTCGCCCGTCTTGCTGAGGGCTCAAGAAAATACAGCGAGAAGCAGAGGTTTGCTGTCGCCTCGTTGTCTCCTAGGTGGGGACGTAAGACAGTGGAGGTTGCTGTAGCCTCGGAGCCGACGACGAGAAGAATTGTCTCCCGTGTGGGGACGGTCGACAGCAAGACGTGTTAGCCTGTTGGAGCCTAGACAGGGAGCTGCCAGACAACGGTGGGGTGTTTGCAGCCAGAGAAGACCTGTGGGAGAGGCCGACAGGAGCCCTTTCCGTGGAGAGGGCGGAGTGCGGTGGAGTCCGGAGACTCGGTGAGGGTGCGACTAAAGCTACGTTGCCAGTGTCCCCCAACTGGGATTTGGCCAATCGGGAGGACACAACAGTGTGGCAGCTTCAGCTCGTGGTCGCACAGTGTGATGAGAGAGAAAACTGACGGTCAACCAAGGAATGCTGGCAAGTTATGGACGTTTCATTTGTTCTTAAGTTTATAAATGTGCAAATGTAATAGTGAAATATTGTCTTTCCTGGTTAAGTAAGAATCACTGAAGAACAGGGGATGCGATTATGAGATTGTCTGTATGGTGTTTACATTGTTGTATGATACAGATAATTGTGTTGTGTAGTGACGGGTGGGGGCTCGGAGTCAAGTTAAATAAAAGTTGATTATTTTCTGTGAAATGTTATTGGTTTCCCGTCACCTTTGTGCGGGCCCGATGTGAGTGACAGAGTGCATGTGCCTATGCGAGAGCGCATTTTGGTTGTGAAAGCGTAAATACTTCTGTGCAGGCCTCGTTAAATGGGGTACAGGAAATGAACATTGGCATCTTCCTTTGGCGGAAGTAGGGTGGGCATCACGTGACTATCTTATGACTGCATTCGCCACAAAAAATTCAGCCTGACAGAGCTGACTGACTGCCGTTGAATGCTATGGTCTGACATGGTAAGTATACTTAGCCAAACAGGGAGTATAATACAAACTCCCCATGTTAGAAAAAAAGCAATGTAATGTTAAAATTGTGAACCCAGCTGAAGATGATAAGGTTTATACAAATGTACGTGTGTAATGTGTGTGTGTGTGTGTGTGTGGGTGGGGGGGGGGGTGCGCGCGCACACTCACGTACGTGTGTGTGTGTTTGTATGTGTGTGTGCGAGCATGTGTACATGTGTTTGCATATGTGTACGCATGTGTGAGAGAGAGAGGATGTGTGTGTGTGTGTGTGTGTGTGTACATGTGTGTTTGTTTACATGTTTGTATGTGGGGACTGTGTGCATGTGTTGTGATTGTGTAGATATGTATGAGTTTTTTTTTCTCTTCCTTTTTGTTTTCCTTCTTTTCTTTTACAGAATGCTTTTGGATTGAGTGTAATAAAACTATGGACAGCAATGCTTCTTTATAGATTATATATTGGCTTATGGACACCAACGTTTCAGTATAGATTATGCATTGGTCTATGGACAGCAACATTTCTTTATAGATTATGTATTGGCCTAAGGACTCCAACGTTTCAGTATAGATTATATATTGCCCAATGGACTCCAACATTTCAGTATAGATTATGTATTGGCTAAGGACAGCAACATTTCAGTATAGAATTTGTATTGGCCTATGGACAGCAGCATTTCTTTATAGATTATGTATTGGCCCATGGACAGCAAAGTTTCAGTATAGATTATATATTGGCACATGGACAGCAACATTTCTTTATCGATTATATATTGGCCTGTGAACAGCAACGTTTTAGTATAGATTATATATTGGCCTATGGACAGCAGAGTTTCAGTATAGATATAGATTATGTATTGGCCTATGGACAGCAGAGTGTATGGACAGCATAGTATAGATGTATATTGGCCTATGGACAGCAGAGTGTCAGTATAGATCATATATTGGGCCTATCATATGATCATATATTGGCCTATGGACAGCAACATTTCAGTACAGATTATGTATTGACCTATGGACAGCAACGTTTCACATGCTGTCAGAATTAACGCTACCCCCTCCAGTATTGTTGCTTCAGGAGCATTCACGTTCCATACCCTTTTAATGGCGTTGGTACCATACTTCGCAACCCCCCACCCCCCCCCCCCCCATATATCTCCATACTAGGTTTACCCTGTTTCTCCCCATCAACAGAAGTTCATTTGGATGTGTCATTGTCTAGTCATTGTAAGGCCACTCAGTAAAGAAGACCTTTGAGAGGGACTTTGTAGCGCGCATGGTTTTTTGTCTTGAAGAGGCATCATGGAGACTTTACTTCTTGCACCAGGACTGCAACTCAGTGGGCCTTGTGTTCAAGATTCCGAATGGTAACATGACAGAAACACTAACAAGAGACCAAAAAGTGTAACAGAGCCCACCCACAGAGACCAAAGATGTAACAGAGCCCACCCACCCACCCATTGTCCCACCCCCACTCCACAGTTCCCTTCTTCTGCTCCCTTTCCCCCAAAACTCGTTTGTGGATAGTGTTTCTTCTGATTTTTGTTTCCTAGCAGAATTAATGTTGAAAAAGAAAAAAAAAGTAAAGCAATTAAACTCATGAGAGTTGGTAGCATGCCTGCTGCTGCCATTCATATCATACAGCAAGCAGTGTTAGATTTGCTAGTATCAGATAAATCCAACATATTCAAAGGACATTAAGTAGAAGATTTACTATCTCTTAAAGACAACTTGAGCTCCATTCAACTGTTTGTTCTGTAAAAACCAGTGACACTGTTTAAACAGGGTGTTCGCATTATGGAGTGATCAGTTTAGTTCAAAAGATGTGTATTTTTCGTCGTTTTGATTCTCATTGCCTTTTTTCTGGCCATCGTATTCCAGTAGTACAGTTTCATTGTCATTGAAGCAAATTCCGTCATTATGGATGTAAAACAAATAAGAACAGCTGAATTCTTACATTTACCATACTGTATGTGTTGTGTATTGAACTTTGACATATGCATGAAGTGTCCAGCTGTTTTGTTTGAGCAGCTATCGACTGTGGGAATGTGACCGTCATTGGTGGAGCGCGCTTCACTGCACCCAGTTCCACAGGCCTGAATGCGTCCTTTGTCTTTGGCTGCCAGCTGGGATTTGAAAAAGAAGGGATTTCCACCACTGGAGACGATGATGAAGTGGTGTGTGAGAAGAACGGCCGCTGGGGACTTGGAAATCTGACTTGCAGTGGTATGTTCTTCTGAAGTCTTTGTAGCAGATTGTGTTGTGGAAGAGATACAGAGTTGTGTTCTTGGTTTTTTCAACGGTTATATTGTGACGTATAGATCTGTGAGTCAGCATGAGGTTTTTTTTGTATGAATTGTGATTGTAGCTTGTTTTCTCTGAAAAGTTATATTTTTTCATGATTTTTGTCCTTTGTGGTACCATGCTCTACAATCTGATAGATTGGTCAAGAGTTTTTAGATAAATTTTAGTGGCCCTCCCCCTTGAAACTAGTCTTAACTTCTAGTTTGCGCACTCTGAGATGTACACATGTTTAAGACTTGCAGACTTTCCTAATTAATTTGATATTAGAATGAATGAGCTAAGACAAAAAAGGGAAGTTATGGCCATTGGAACAGACTGCCAACTTTGAGCCACTGGAGAGAAGACGTGACGTAAATGCGTTGATGCAGGGTGAGAAACTACACTGCCTCCCCTTGCACCCCCTCCATCAAAGGCTCTTACAGCCCACCAAGAATCGCCGCAAACATCAGAGCTCCAACCACCAGTACAAGACCCTGAGAGATCAGCATACTGACATCCTTCAAACAGTAGGCACCGCCTGCCAAGGTCTTGTCACGTCTATTGGAAGCTGACCAAGAGATGTAGGCCTCCATCAGTCTCGGTGTTCCCGGAATCATCAACAGAGATCAGCCACCTCCAGTTCTCAAAGCTCTAGCTCAGGTCATGATTGAAGATACATACACTCCCAGGTCCTGGACCCATGTCTACACAGACAGATCGGCTGAGGAAGTCACACACAATGGAGGCAGTGGAGTACATATCAGATTTCCTGATGGAGACTGCAGGAACATTGCGGTCCCTGGAGGAAAGCTCTGTACCAACTTCAGAGCTGAAGTCCTAGCCGTCAAAGAAGCAGCAGACTTCCTCTCCTCCTGTGGAAGATCCCTCACCAGCATCGCCATCTTCACTGATTCCATGTCCACTCTCCTGGCCCTCGACTCCTCTGATCCTCACCCTCTGATCCAATCCCTTAAGGCGTCCCTTGCCACTCTGACCCAAAAAGTTCCAATACCTTCCAGTGGGTCCCCACCCATGTTGATCTCTCTGGAAATGAGCATGCTGACTGATTAGCAAAGGCCGAAAGCCAGCTCCCCCAGCCACCTCCCCAACCTACATATGAGGAAAAAAAAATTTAGAAAGAGAGGGGGTTAGTTACCGCCAAGGACATTGACAAACAAAGCACAGGACAAGATACGATGCATTTTGACCTCTTGGGTCTTCTTCAGGCAAAAAAACAGATCACATTTAACATTTAAGACAGTACAAAGAAGTCGTCGTTTCTGTCTGGCAGCCATTCTTCCTACCACATGGACAACAGATAAGTCTCTCTTCGTTCTTTGTTTGTACTGTCCTAAATGTTAAATGTGATCTGTTTTTTTTTTTTTTCGCCTGAAGAAGATCCAAGAGGTCGAAATACATCGTGTCTTGTCCTGTGTTTTTGTTTGCCAATGTCCTTGGCTGTAAGTAACCCCCTCTCTTTCTAAATTTTGATTCATTCTCTGCCATCAGTCACTCCATTTTGAAACTTTACATATGAGGAAGTTAAGACACTTCTACGTGGTACCTTCAGAGCTGACTGGATCCAAATGAACCAAGGCTATAAGGCACACCAAGACCCCATTCACACACTGAAGAGGAAACACCAAACAATCATTTTCCGCTTGCACACTTAGCATTGTGGCCTGTGTGTCCACCTCAAGAGGATAGGAGCCGCAGACTCAGCCCTGTGTCCTTGTGGACAAGCTGACCAGACACCAGCACATGTCCTCCAGGACTGTCCTCTCAATGATGAGAGATGAGTGCAAGCCTGGCCAGAAGGGGCAGAACTCAAACAAAACTCTGGTGGACTGCCAGCGATCTCCACCAGATGGCTGAGTTTGCCGCCACCCGTAGAGTCCAGCTATAGTTGGTAGCCATTGAATGCAGAAGAAGAATGGCCATTGAGAGGAGGTTTATTGTGCTGACGGCCATTTTTAGAAAATGGCTTTTAGAGATTTTGCAGTCTCATCTTGCACACTTCATGTAGCTTATTAAAACCTTTATTTTAAAAAAAAAACTAATTTACTGAATATATTAAAGCAAATGAATACTACCACATGAAAATTTATAGTGTTAGGAATGCGTTTTCAT
Source organism: Conus betulinus (assembly GCA_016801955.1). Lineage (NCBI taxonomy): Eukaryota > Metazoa > Mollusca > Gastropoda > Neogastropoda > Conidae > Conus > Conus betulinus. The sequence goes on along the minus strand of JADBJO010000217.1, from coordinate 34,924 downwards.
GGAAAAAAGTCAAAATGGCCGAGACTGACCCACTGTGTCTGTTTCGGCCTATAACAGTGAAAAAACTGCAAGAAATTAAACTGGTTTCATGCTGAGCTTTCACATTTGTTCCTGACCTTGATGTCACACATCAGCCTGCATGCCTTCATTATCATTATTACTAATTTGATGTCTTTGAAAGTAGGTTGATCAAATGCTGTCTTGCTCTCTGTAAGAGAACTGCCTTGTTCTTCCCGTTCTCTCCCTTAGTGGGCACCATTTTAAATGCTGAAGGATTGATGTGGTACTGAAGTGAAGACAGTACTACAAGAAGCAAATTTTACAGCTGTAATTGTATGTCCTTGAAATTAACTGGAGATTATACTGAGATACTTCACCTTAGATTCTAACCCTCTCCAGACACAAATCAACGCTCATAGAATTGAAACAAAAGAAGTATGATGAGCATTTCTTACATCTTTGATAATGAATTTGCCTTTATTTTAGTTCAAAAGATTTAGACTGTCAACTGGCAAGTGATAAGAATATGTCTTTAGACATATAAGCAAATCAAGCTACATGGCTGAGGAGGGTGATTTTGAGTTCAACTCAAAATGATCATGTGTCATCAAAACAGAATATCTGAAATGGCTGCAAGTTTCATTTGTACTTGTTGACTGTAACATACAAAGAATGGATGACCTGCGTCCTTTCACCATACAGGGCCTGTTCTTGTACCAAGAAAATGATGTGCAACAGAGATTAATATCCAGTCTACAAATGAAAGAATTTTTTTAGGGAAAAAAAATCACAATTGACAGAGTTCAACAGTTCACAGTGGGTGTGACACATACAGATGGAGAATAAAGCTGGTTAAAAAAAAAAAACATGCCCAAGAATGCAAAAACAAAAAAGGATATAATGAAAGAAGCAGAAACTGAATTCAAAGTTCTTTTGCCATTGTTTTCAATTGTTAAAGATCAGAACTACTCCCTTTTTCTTGAATTGACATGAAAAAAACAGTTAGAGGCAAAGATGTCCAGTATTTTGGGGAGGATCTATGGTTTCTGTTACTTGATACGCATTAAAGCTAAGTTAGTTTCAAAGGGAGGTGACTGCAGGCGGAATTTGAAACAGATGTTAAAAGATTTAAATCTGAGAGATAAGTGATTGCTTGTTCTTCATTTTCATTGTCTAAATGTTGTTTACCTGGCCTGAAGAAGACCTAAGAGCCAAAACGCGTTTGTGTTTTGTCTTGTCATTTATTTGTCTCTGTTATCTGGCAGATTTACTTTAAATTCCTTTCGAAATTTGTTAGGCTAAGTTTTGTCCATTAGTTCATATTCATATGTGGTTGAATTGTATGATGTGTGTGCTCTGTATGTGATTTGTGAGTGTGTGCGTGCATGTGTACTTGCATGTGTGTGTGTGTGTGTGTGTGTGTGTGTGTGTGTGTGTGTGTGTGTGTGTGTGTGTGTGTGTGTGTGAGAGAGAGAGAGAGAGAGAGAGAGTCTGTCCATGAGAATGTGACATACCTCTCAGTTGTAAATTTGCAAATTGGCATCATGTTTAATTCATCTCTCAATTTTCTTGAGTGATACAAGCACTCAAAGTAAAAAAAAAAACACTATGAGAATGGAGAAGACGTAGTAGGTCATATCAGTGTAGATATCCCATGTGAAATTATTGTGTAGCATTGCAAGATTACAGTCAGATGATCAGGTTCATTATGCATTCCCATGATTATCATGGTGGTGGAATCTTTCAGTCACAAATTGTTAATGCAAGTTGCTATGTTGGCTGCAACTATGACAGAGAGTGTTTCTGTCACTCATAAAAGAAATGTTCTTTTACATGTCACATCTGCTGACCTTGTCTTCAGGTGCAAGATGCACCGACCCTGGCACCCCGGGTGGGATGACCCTGACTATCACCAACTTTGAAGTGGACAGCACTGTGTATTACACGTGTGACCGAGCTGGATTCGAGGCAAACCCTCCTGCCCGAACATGTACCTTTAACAGCACAGACAACAGCACCTACTGGGATCGCACAGAGCCGGTCTGCGAGGGTAAGAAGGGAGAACAGGGTCATTGAAGTTCTGGGGACTTACTCTGTCTGTGTGGGCTATAGGCCACCCATTTTTCTTCAGCTGTTGTCTTTGACTAAGCTGCCACGTGCTTTACCCAAGGAATGTGTTGTAAGATAAGTACAGAGTGATTTGTTTTGATTTAATCTGTTATCCACTATAATGCCTTCTCTAGTGTACTATGACTGACACGTCATATTGACAAAGCTGTGTCGTTACTGGGTGCCTTTAACCTTCCTTGAACTGAATCAGGCCCCGGTGATCGCTGGGAGGACAGAGCAGGTTTTCCAACAACAAAAAAGAGAGAACTGATGTCACTTGGGTTCATGACCTTTGGCTCTGCAGGCAAAGGCTCCAAGTGTTTGACCAAGGCCCCACTTGAAATGTTAATTGTTTCCAACCTTGAACAGCTAACTTATTCTCAGATTATGGTACCAGACCTGTTTATCCATACGATTGTTGCCAAACTTTGTATACATGATTGGCAGAAATGTTATAGCTATGAGGAAGCCAAATATGGCAATTTTATTGTGGATACTTTTTATAGGGTTAAGACAAGATACAGCAGTTATCTTGTGGATACCGAAAACAAAAGCATGCTCTATAACACTCCATGCTTATAAGATTAAATAAATGCATCACATTCTTCTTCTTAGTTCTGGAAGTAAGAACTCGTTCCACACTGCTTACTGCCAACAGGATTAAAACAAAGCAGAATTTTTGTTGTTTGTTGTTGTTGTTTTTTTTTGTTTGGTTGTGTTCTTTTTGGTTGTTTTTTTTTATTTCATCTGGCTGCTGAATATGATGCTGCTCTGTAGTGCACTCTTTGTGAAGGGGTAGGGCAGAGCATCTTCTTCTTTGTGTGAATGTATAATACAGGTATGAGTGAAGCGGGTGTTTATGATGATGAGTTGTTTTATATTATGTTCTGCTGGTGTAAGAACACCAAACACCCAGAAAGAAGATAGAGCCATACACAGACATGTGTGCGCACATGTATGTGTGTGTGTGTGTATGTGTGTGTGTGTGTGTGCACATGCACTTGTGTTTGTGTGTGTGTGTGTGTGTGTGTGTGTGTGTGTGTGTGTGTGTGTGTGTGTGTGTGTGTGTGTGTGCAAGTGAAACGTGTGTATATGTTCATGCATGCTTGCATGTGCACACGTGTTGGGGTGGAGGGTATGTGTGTGTGTATCATGTGTTACAGATGTCCAGCGTCCTGAGTTCACCAACTGCCCTAATGACACCATCAAGCTGAAGCTGTACAGCAACCCAAGGATGGAGATTTTCCATCCCTGAGGCCACTGACAACTCTGGGCTGGTGAAGGTGATGGTGTCGCCCCCAGGGTTCACCAGCGACATGGCACTGGATCAGGGCACTTACACAGTGATATTCACCGCAAGTGATGCGGCTGGAAACAGTGTCCCTTGTAATGTCACTGTGGAAGTAGATGGTATGTTGGTGTGTGTGTGTGTGTGTGTGTGTGTGTGTGTGTGTGTGTGTGTGTGTGTGTGTGTGTGTGTGTGAATGCATATGAGAGTGTGTGTGTCTGTGCATGAGTGTGTGTGTGTGTGTGTGTGTGTCTATGTGCATTCATGCGTGTGTGTGTGTGCATGTGTGCTCATGTATGTGTGGGCTTGGGCTTTCTCCGGCGCAACCTCAAGATTGGGAACAACACGACGAAGGAAACCACGTATAAAACCCTTGTCCGTCCGATTCTTGAGTATGCAGCCACTGTATGGGATCCGTACACTGCAACTGAGACCCAGGCCATCGAAAAAATTCAATGCAGAGCAGCAAGATGGGTCTCAAACTCCTACCACCAAACTTCATGCGTTAACTCCATCCTAGAATCCCTCGATTGGTCCACACTCCAACAGCGATGACAGACAGCTCGCCTGCAGATGTTCTATAAATACCATCTCCATCAACTCCAGGTACCTGCCAAAGCCAGCCAGCAGCAGGCTGAGCTCCAGGAAGAACAACTCCCTCTGTTACGACATTCCTTCCCATAGAACCAAATATTGACAGATGTCGTTCTTCCCAAGAACTATCCCGGAATGGAACAGACTGCCTCAGAGGGTTGTGATGGCCAAGTTGCTGGACTCTTTCAAGTCCAGACTGGCCTGTCACCTGTAATCACCAAACTTCAAGTCTTCCCTGCCCCCCCCCCTCCACCCCCCCCCCCCACACCCCACACCCTTCTCCACCACCTCCCACCGACCCATGCCAGTTACTGCCTCCTGTTCAAATACCCCCCCCCCCCCCCCCCCCCCCCCCCCATTTTACTGACTTCCTCACTACTGCTACAAATGCAACCTCCCTTAGTGCGACATAATCATCGACATAAAAATGTTGGCCGCCTAACAGAAGAAGAAGTGTGGGTGTGTGTGTGCGCGCGCGCGCGTGCGTGCATACAAGTGTTCTTGTGTGAGGGTGTGTGTGTGTGTGTGTGCAAGTGTTCTTGTGTGTGTGTGTGTGTGTGTGTGTGTGTGTGTGTGTGTGTGTGTTTTGACAGGGTAGGTATGGTGTTGTGTGTGTGTGTGTGTGTGTGTGTGTGTGTGTGTGTGAGAGAGAGAGAGAGAGGGAGAGAGAGGTGGCATGTATGTGTGCGTGTGTGTGAGTGTGTGTGGTGTGTGTGTGTGTGTGGTGTGTGTGTGTGTGTGTGTGTGTGTGCGTGTGTGCGTGTGTGTGTGTTAGCATGTAAAGCATAATTTTAACAAATTGATAAAATTGACATTTTTGAAACAAGCTGCTTTTTGTGTTGAATTAACCCATGGACAGAGATACTGGCATAATTCCAGGTTGGTGTCCACAAGAATATCCCGGTGGCCAAAACAGCAGTCCTGGAGAGCCTTACCTATACTAAGGATGGAGAGATAGAGAGAGAATAGCTTTGGTGCACTAGGCTCACAGCAGACAGACAGCTGCCTCAAGGGAGGCCATGACAAACTCCCCAACTCTGTTCACCTATGCCTTCAGGAGGCCCACCCGGTTTTCATCTGCCCCAAAGACCATGCCCACATGATTTCAGTCTTTACTTGCAGATATGTCTGGTTTCTCCTTGTTTATAACAAAGGGGGAACAAACGAAGGGCTGGAGCCAGGCATTGAGGAAGCATGGTCTGAAGGGGAAAAAAATGCTGGCTGCAGTGGTTGCTACTGTTTGGCAAGTTCAACTCTGGCCACTGTCCATTTCCATGGAAATACGCAGTGTTTTTTTTTTTTTTCTTTTTTTGATAAACAAGTCTATATTTGTCTTTTGTTACTTGTTGCAGCTGTCAGTTTATCCACAGATGTTGAACTGTTCTTGAGCCTGATTTCACCCTAAAATCTTTCATGGAATGTGAACTCTCTTTTCTTCCAGACCCTTCCACTCTTCCGGAGCTCAGTTGCCCAGATTACCTGAGTTTGGATGTCAACAGTACATCGTATGATGTCGATCTGGCCAATGAAGTCAGCACTGACAGTGACAGTACATTGTCATTTTCTCCTGCATTAACTGTCTCTGTGACGTCCGGTGCCGTAGGCAAGACCGTGTATCGTGTGACAGCCACCAACGGGTATGGATTTTACCGGCAGTGTGCTTTCATCGTGGACATTCAACGTGAGTTCATCCTCTTCTTTTTTGCTTCAGTTCTAGGGCCTCTTTCTCACTGTCTGAGAACAAGGATGAAAAATAGCTCAATTATCTGAAAACAATGATGTGTTGTGCTGATCAGTATAAGCTGTATAAGCAAGCAATAAACATGTTTTTGTAAAGGGGAAAAAAATGAACATAAAAGATTAAGGACTGTACACTTGATATGGAAGCTTCAATTTCATCATCACAATGTACTGTATTATTAACACTACGTCATAAGTTTTCAAAAAGGAAAAAAAAATAGAGTTTGTATTTACATAGCTGGACATCTCGTTTGAAAATGTTAGGATACATGCATGACAAATTCTATTCAAAGCTTCCAGACTTCTGAAATGCACCGTCCAGTTCTATTTTTTTTTTTCACTGTGTTTTTTTTTTAAATTCAGGTATTTTTCTGCATGTGCAGCTGCGGTCTGTTTGCAAGACTACATAGCATCGGACATCGCGTCCAAGAATGCTGAAGTGACCCTGTGATGGAGATGACGGTGGAACGCTGACCTGTAATGTCACTTGCAATGATGGCTACTCCTTCCAAGACTCCTCAATGACGATGTCCTATTCTTGCCAGGGAATGAATGAGTGGACCCCTCGACTGCCTGCTCGGACCTGTGTTGGTGAGTTGTCACAGAATACACTCACTGTGCACGTCATTCTGAATAAAGGCCTTCAGAAATCCTTTGAAAAAAAGCAAACCCCAGGTCTTTAGGGTGGGTGCATTAATTTGAAGTAAATTTGTACCACCTACTAAGCCTGTATCTGTGACTGGAAGATCTGAATCCAGACATTGTGGCATTCTGCTTTCTCAGCCCATTCTGCTTGTGAGAGCTGAGAGGGACCCAGTGAACTCAGCTGCTTTTGTTTCACCTCCAGGCTGCAGAAAATCTTAACCCCCATGTTTCTCTCTCCCTCTGTCTCCCCCTCTTTCTGTGTGTGTGTGTGTGTATGGGGGGAAGGGGATGTGTGTGTGTGTGTGTGCATGTGTATGTGTGTGTGTGTGTGTGTGTGTGTGTGTGTGTGTGTGTGTGTGTGTGTGTGTGTGTGTGTGTGCTTGTGTATGTGTGTGTGTATTTCTGTGTGTGGCTGAATGTGTGTGTGTGCGTTGTGTTTCCTTTTGGTATTGCTTTGGGGCATAATAGTGAAAAAGAAGAAACTCAAAAGGTAGTATATGAATGGGGAGAGGTAAATGCACTGGAGAAGATTTGGTGGGGTGGGGGGTGGTGGTGGTGGTATGAATCAAGCAAATCCAGGTCAAAAAGGATACTAAAACGAATGTGACAATACTTACCCCTATAAAAACCAACTTGTTCTCTCTCTCTCTCTCTCTCTCTCTCTCTCTCTCTCTCTCTCTCTCACATACACACACACATAAAAGAGTGAGGAGGATGGGAGAGGGATGAGAAGGAGGGGAGGGGGGAGATAGTGGAGGCTTAAAATGTTCATCCAGTTACCTTGACACATCCCTTCCCCCTCTCTGCCTTTCTCTTTTTCTGTCTGTCTGTGTCTCCCTCCCTCCTGCTTACCAGGAAGTTTTTTTGTGTTTTTTTTTTTTGTAAAGAAAAACAAGACTGATCATAGTGCAAAATGTGCTAAGAACATCATTAATGCTCATGATAAATCATTGCATACTATTCCATGCGGTTAAGTGTGTTCTCTCTCTCTCTCTCTCTCTCTCTCTAAATGTGTATGTGTGTGTTTGTGTGCATGCAAATGTGTGCATGCATGTGTGAGGATTATGTATTATATGTTCCCTTCTCTTAAGAACTGCGTTGCAGCGTTATCATTGAACAAAGAAAGGAAAGGTAGGATGGGGGGGATGGGAGGAGAGTGCTCAGTGGTGCCTTGTCTGATCCCACACACTCAGGACACTACCTACTGATGCCCCTACAGGGATTGCTTTGTAGCGAAAGATTATGTGAGTGACATCCCCTTTGATTGGGCTTCACCACCACCATGCCCATGCGGGGACAAGGCTGGTGAACTTGCAGGCACTGACACCAGCTCCTCCAGGAATGGACACTGGAAGTGGAAACTGAGGTCTGCAGAAAAAAAAAAAAAAAAAAAAAAACCCCATAGCATGAAGAGTGGAGAATATGAGAATAGTTCATGCTGACCGTGAGAAAGGGGATGATGATTATGATGCTGTGGGATTTTGTTTTGGTATGAGGCTATATGGGATGGCTGTATTTTACACTTCATTTCACAATGTACCTCCGCCTCAACCAGTCCTGAGATATACAGACTGCAGCGTCCGTCAGGTAATTTAAGCAGCACTGTCTGGAACACACCTTTAATACAGACGCCTGCAGTGTCCATCAGATAATAAGCAGCACTGTCTGGAACACACCTTTAATACAGATGCCTGCAGTGTCCATCAGATAATAAGCAGCACTGTCTGGAACACACCTTTAATACAGACGCCTGCAGTGTCCATCAGATAATAAGCAGCACTGTCTGGAACACACGCTTTATACAGACTGCAGCGGCCATCAGGTAATTTAAGCAGCACTGTTTGGAACACACCCTTTATACAGACACCTGAAGTGTCCATCAGGTAATAAGCACCACTGTCTGGAACACACCCTTTCAGTGAATGAACATAGTTGGTTTAGACTTCATCTTGAGTTCACAGCACTCTGAACTCTGGGTAAGAGCTGACCAGTAAATCACTGCCTTGCTTGCTACAGTACGGGACATGGTCATCACTGAAGGGGTGTCTTTCAGGAACACAGTTCATGATTTCATAAACTGTGTGAAAATAAACATCTTGCATTTCAGTACTGAGTGTTAGATCCTTCATGAAAACTATCAGTAAACAGAAAGCCAACAAATGATGTGACCTTGCTATTCTGTTCAGGAACGGAAGTTATCAGCAAATAGAAAGCCAACAAATGATGTGACCTTGCTATTCTGTTCAGGAACAGAAGCTATCAGCAAACAGAAAGCCAACAAATGGTGTGACTTTGCTACTCTGTTCAGGAATGGAAGCTATCAGCAAACAGAAAGCCAACAAATGATGTGACCTTGCTATTCTGTTCAGAAATGAAAGCTATCAGCAAACAGAAAGCCAACAAATGGTGTGACCTTGCTATTCTGTTCAGGAATGGAAGCTATCAGCAAACAGAAAGCCAACAAATGGTGTGACCTTGCTATTCTGTTCAGGAACTTGACCTATCATGTTGTTTGCTGCAGCTCAGTTTGGAAATGGTTAACCAAAGAGACAAAAGAGAACTGACCAAGAAATAGGTGGGGTGAGGTCTGTCGCTTGACATGTTGCTCAACAAATTTTTGTGCACCCCTCTTTTAAAGGCTCAAAGTGGGAATGGGAAAATCTGATTATTATCAGCAGCAACTTTTGGGGTCTTGAAAGTGACCCTTGCTACAGTGCTTTGGTGCAGTTTTCATGCTACTGAAAGCAAAATGAATGACTCTCAAGTCTTCCTTGTAAGTTGTGAAGAAAGCTCACCATGTTTTTATTTTTTACTTCATCCTACAGCTGATGATTTGTTTGGGGGGTATCAGGATCACACTTTGTTTTGATTTTTAGTCTGTGCAATTGTGAGCACCTTGCAAAACAAGAAAATTACAAAATCAGGTAGAAAATCTTATGACACTACCTTTAAACTGAAAGGGATTATCCACACTGATGAAATCAAGCATGAAAATAAACAAGTGAATGATAAAGTTGCAAAGTGAAACAACTGCAGGCGGAAATCTAAACAAATCTTAAATAAATGTCAGCGAACCGCCCAGAGAAACGTGGACAAACGAGTCACAAGACAAACACAACGCGTTTCGACCTCTTAGGTCTTCTTCAGGTGCAACAAAAATTAAACAAATAACGAAAATGCACTTAGCTTTGATCGCTTCTGTGTTCAGCGCAAGGAAGAAGGCGCTGAACACAGAAGCGATCAAAGCTAAGTGCATTTTCGTTATTTGTTTAATTTTTGTTGCACCTGAAGAAGACCTAAGAGGTCGAAACACGTTGTGGTGGTTGTCTTGTGACTCGTTTGTCCACGTTTCTCTGGGCGGTTCGCAGACATTTATTTAAGATTTGAAGTGAATGATAAGAATATGGAGAGCAATCAGACAACAACTGTTCCAGCCACAAACAAAAGTAAAGAAAATGTTTTTCAGGTGGGGAAAAAAAGTCACGTCGTATGGTCAGACCTGGAGACAGAGTTAGACCAACATACTTGCTTCCTGTTTGAATTCTTAAGTGGACAAAGCAGCTTCACCAGCTGCATCATTAGCTGTGTTGGAGAAGCTGCCCTAGCCCTCCTCCGTTCTGATGGCGCACTCAGTGACTTCTCTGGGTTTTCAGCTGCTTCATCAGATTGAGATGAAAACAGCAGAGGCATGGGATTAATTGCTGTTTCAATACTCGGTGTGCATGTGCGCATGCATGCATGTGTGAGTGTGTGTGTGTGTGTGTGTGTGTGTGTGTGTGTGTGTGTTTGTGTGTGTGTGTGTTCAATGAGAGATGAGACAAGGAAGGAAAACCCAAGCAAAATGAAATAATAAGATGAGCAGAGCAAAAATACAACGCATGCTACTGATCAGGGTTGCTAATTAGCTAAAGCAAAGCTTCCTTCTACAACCAAGGAACGAGTGAAAACTGATTTGTGAGTAGTATGCTTTGTGCAAAAGATGATAAGAGGTGAGTATGGGGAGTTTGTATTATACTACCTGTTTGGCTAGTATACTTACCATGTCAGACCATAGCATTCAATGGCAGTTAGTTAGCTGTGAAAGGCCGAATTTTTGTGTGGCTAATGCAGTAATAAGACTATCACGTGACGCCCACCCTACTTCCACCAGGGAAGGAGCCAGTGTCAACTTCCTGTTCCTCATTCAGCGAGGCATATGCACAAGGTAACCCCGAGAACCATAGGGCTAGTGGGGAAGGTAGGGTGGGCATTAGAGTCTGAATGGTAAGTATACTAGCCAGACAGGGAGTATAATACAAACTCCCCATTTTGGTGTAATATACTTTACCATGTCAGACCATAGCAGAATTAAAAGGAATTGGAGGAGGGCCAGTGCCCTAATGGTTCTTGGGGTTAGCCGCAAAAGAAATCCCTTAGAACCATCAGGCCTGGTCATGCGGATATCCCTTGGTACTTTGAAGGACCAAGCTCATTCCCTTAAACATGGCATTGAGTTCTCAATAACCAGAGTGTGGTTATGTCCATTAGATTATCTCACAAACCTTGTCTGATAAATCTTTTAAAAAGCTTATTTCAGTGTAAAAATTTCTTGGGTGAATATCATTTTGTGAGTGTATATGTGTGTGAGCGGCTGCACAGGTGTGTGTATGGTGTGTGTGTGTGTGTGTGTGTGTGTGTAAGTATGTGTGTGTATATGTGTGTGTGTGCATATGTGTGTGTGTGTGTGTGTGTGTGTGTGTGTGTGTGTGTGTGTGTGTGTGCGTGCGTGCGTGCACACGTGCTGTGCTGTGTATGTGTCTGCATGTGTGTGTGTGTGTGTGTGTGTGTGTGTGTGTGTGTGTGTGTGTGTGTGTGTGTGTGACACAGAGAGAGAGAGAGAGAATAAAATATTCTTGATTCTTGTATTCTGCAGGACGGCTTTGGTTGTAGGAAACCTTTTGCTACGTTCAAAAGCAAAATTCTTTCTTTTTCTTTATAGCAGTACAAATTTGTGTGTAAATCATTCACACATCTCAGGTGAATAGGTCAACTTGCTGAAAATTAAAGATGCCTCAGTATGGTTTGTAGAGATGTTAAATCGTGTGTGTGTGTGTGTGTGTGTGTGTGTGTGTGTGTGTGTGTGTGTGTTCAGGTAGTTGGAAATGGGATGGCTTGGTATTTTGAAAAGTGGATGGCAAAACTGTAACCCAGTTATCAAACATCAAACTTCATAAAGCGTCAGGAAACAACTGACCCCACATAGATTTTTCTGTTTGCAATACTGAAGATGATTTAGGCCTTAAAAGGACAAGTAAACTATCTTTCACTTATCAAAGCAGAAGGATATATCACAGGGAAAAAATAGAAGTACAGTCATAAACTGTGTGGATGAGAGTAAACCAACTGATTTAAGCTCCCTCTGCAGCAGCGCATCTTTACTGGCTCAAAATAAAGCAGCTGAATGTGGTATGGCTCCCTCTGCCTCCACAGTGGTATTCCACAGCTGAGTGTGGTATGGCTCCCACTGCCTCCACAGTGGTATTCCACAGCTGCAGATTTGCTCTTTGTGAGCGCTCGTGCCAGTCCTCCCTGGCAGGAGAGAAGCGTCCTTCTGTGCGGGAAGAGGACAAATCTCCTGGTCCAAGGCTGAGTCTCAATAGATCGCAGTCTGACAACTTGTAGTATCTCTCTTCTTTGAAAGCACCATATGTCTACGAAGTGAATTTGCTCATAGATAATCCAAAACATGAAAGTTTTGTTCACAGTTTATATGTGTCATTAACTTTTTATGATAATGACTTTCTTGGACTGGAGAGAAGGTAGTGGGGAGAGGAAGGGACAAGCGTTGGAGGCAAGCAGTAGTGCAATGGTGCAAGAGAATGAATGAGCCAATAGAAAAAGTAACAGCGTATGCCCCCCCCCCCCCCCCTTTTTTTTTTTTTTTTACTACTCATGAATGATCAATATCTTGTGTTTGTCACAGCTGTTCTGGACATCGCATATGAATATGAAGTGGACATACTCTACTCTCTGTCTACTGCAATTGATATCAGAGACTGTCAGGTTGAGCTTCGGAACACACTTGAGCAACAAATTCCTCAACAAAGTGTCTCCTGCTCAGGGAATCCAGAGGACATGACCAGCTTTAGTGTTAGTAGTGTGGTGTTTAGCACTGCAGACTATGTTTATGAGGTGAGTCCTTTTGAATCATATTCGTGAATGTTTGTTTGATGTTATGCTACATGTTCAGAGCAAACAAACGAATATTTTTCTGGATAATTACGTTTTCATGTGGGTATGACAAAATTGAATTATGAAACTGTGTAGAAAAGTGCATCTTTGTGTAGTAAGCATGAGCAACAGTGGTGTTCTTTAACGAGACACTGCTTCACCTACCATCATTTTAATTGTCAGGAAAATAATAGTCACCGATACCAGAATCATGGCAGTGGTTGAATTAAGGTTTTATCAAATACCAACCTAAAGGAGTTTACAGAATCATGCAGATCAGGTATTCCCACATATATTGATATATACATTCATAAAAGAGACAGAGCTGAAAAAACTAAGTACTTTTGATCAAGATTGTCTCTTGATTTAGCATCTTTCCATTTACAATTCCTATTCAATCTTCAACACAAACAAGATAAATTTTGCGTTTCAGATTTAGAGATTAAAGATAAAATCTTTTCTAACAAATGATGTTCAGAAATCTGCAAGGTATGTAATCTCAGTTAGGCCTCATGTTGAGGGAGAATGACCCCACCATTTTCATGAGACAGATGCTGTTTAGGCATGCCCAAAGCAAGCTTACCCCCCATCAGTCAGGTTAACTGTCTAAGAGAGAAAATGCTACAACATGAGACTAAAAACTGTGCTCTAAGGGTGTTTGTAATGCAGACATTTGATATCATGATTGTTTCCCCTGAATTTTTTTTTTTTTTTTTTTTTTTTGAGCAGGTCTATTTTAATCAGCCAATACGTTTTTTTTGTTTTTTGTTTTAGTGCCATAAATGATGACATGCTTTGATCGGTGCATAAAATGGTCAGACTCCTCACACTCATAATGCCTTTTGTTTTCATCTCAAACCCTTTGTTTCCTTTACAAAAACTTAACTTGATCAAAAACTGGCTTCTTGAAATATCAGCACAGTCTGTGCTGATTCACTGGATTTTCCTGTACTTCCTGCGCTGGCAGTAGAGTTTTGTCAGTACATGTTGCTCAAAAATAGCCTTTGCTTCTTGGTGCTGTGAACATTGTTTGGTTGGAATAAGAGTTCCTCCTGCTGTATACATTACCTTTGTATGAAATTTCATGTTGGTTAGATGAAACAAACAGTTTGTATGTATATCATAGTGTGTGGTTTTCATGCTGGAGGTAAGTTACCTGGAATAAGTGTGTGTGTGTGTCTGTGTGTGTGTGCGTGCGTGTGTGTGTGAGAAAGAGACTGAGAGAAAGAAAACACCACTTGCGTGAATGGCTTTCTTTCTCATGAAGTGATTTCAACTTAATTCTGTGGTGATATCAATGGACTGGTTATTGCTTTTGTACATAATTGATATTTGATTTTGTTAGTGAAAGACAAAATGTTTTCGCTAGAGAACAATTACTTTAATGATTCATGAATGTTTGCATATGTGTGGATTATAGAAGCAGAAAGAAAATTGGAGAGAAGAACACACACACACACACACACACACACACACACACACACACACACACACACACACATCACATGCACGCACGCACGCACACACACAACAACAACAACAACAACAACAACAACAAACAACAACAACAAAACAAACAAACAAAAACGGAAAAAAAATAATATGTGAAGAAATATCCATAGAATTGCTTCATACTTCTTATAGAGTTATAGCCTGGACATCAAATATTTTGATTTACTTCCATAGTTTGCTGAATTCAGATGAAAATGCTCTAAATAATTCAGCTCTAAATGTTCCGAATGAACATGGTTTTGCTGTCATTGACCGCTTTTTGTGGCAATCTGTTCATCAGAGCAGTCAAAAATGAAATTATATCAATTATTTTTATTTTCATTCCAGACAAATGCTGCAATATACCTTGTATCCAACAGCACATCAGAGTGTGATGATTACCTGAACACTACCACCGCATCTGCTAACTTATTCGATGTGTCAGGCACAACATTTAGTTGTGGGAGCCAGAGCAGTTATAGCATTCAGAAAGAAAGTCAAGAGTTCAAAGGCAAAACGGGAAGTCTGCTATGCTGGGTATCTCTTGGTTGATGGCAGCTCAGCGAAACAGTGTGGTAGGTGATATGCATCTTCCTCCTTAAACCTCATTGTCAAATTATTTGATGATTTGAAATGCATTATGATGTTGTTTGACTTCATGGGTGTGAGTGATGTGTGCATCCATGTGTGTCTGTCCCTGACAGCTTGCACAAGATATTGAAATTCCAGCACATTTTCACAGTACAATGTAGGGCCATCAAAGAAAGGACACTAAGACTCCTGCACAACACTAAATTGGTGGACATTCAAATTCTGATGCCATTTTTGCACCTATGACATATTTTCCTGGCAGTATGCTATATAGCTCACATCCTAACTGAGAATAGCTTATATAGTGTCTCTGTCTGAATCATGCCTCTTAGTAAAGTTTGCAGATAAATTCTTTGTGGCAGAACTTATTACTGATGAAGATGACAGTATACAGAACAAATATTGGAAGCACTTTGAACTATAAAATAACATTAAAAAAAAATAATGTTGTATAAAGAAAAGAACTCATAATTTTCTCTGATCCCAGATCAGTTGGCTCAACTGGTCAAGACTGGTCAGGGATGTATACTTTTAAGTGCCTTGCTTTTGACCGGTTGAAATTCTTGGCAAAAGCAAGGGCTCCAGCTCAAAAGTGATTCTAATCTCTCAGCTGAAGTTTTCAGAGTCAGGATCATTCTGTGTCTGGACCTATCCCTTGGGGATCCTTGAGACCATCCTTCCACATCCAGGAATCCTACACAAGTCCAGGACCAATCACTGCACTGCGGTCAGCAGTCTGCCGTTTTTAAACTTCAATGCTTTTCTCTCATCCGTAGAAGACCGTCACTTGATCATAGGGATTTCAAGGTTCTTGTCTGGAAGTATCTGTCAATAGGACTTGTATTGAAGAGATCTAAAATGATAATTGCCATCTGTCAGACTGAGATATCAAAGATAATGCAGAGGATTTTTCTTCAATGGTTTTTTTTTTAAAGGCATCTTTCATAGGTTTGAAGAGAGCTCACTAACGAAAAGATACCATTATGTGCTGTGATCTGAACCTGTTTCATGATTCTGTCCTCTCAGAACTTTGGTTGTCATTCTTCTCCACTGAGCACCCAATGTTCTGATCTCAACTTCCCCCGAGATACTGGGTCTTTCCTGGACTTGAGCTTTTGAGCCTTTGGGTTTCCACATTCAAGGGTCATCATACAGTTTTCTTTCTTGGCTAGCACAGTGTGGTTTAGCAGCATGCATGCCCTTTCCAGGGATCATGCTTCTTTAGGCTGGAGGTCTAACAGCTCTGTGTCCGTCTGTTTTCATTTCTCTCTCTGGCTACGGACAGGGCTCCAGTGAGAACTTTTTTCCCTTTTATCACAATTTCCATGCTCTGAACTGCACCACTATGTAAGTCGCACCTGCCATTTGTTTATAAAAATAGAAAAAAACACACACACACACACTCAAGTTGCAACCAATTGATTAACAGCAACATAATAGCTGAGAAACCCGATAAAGAAAATGGTGAACACAGCATAATAAAGCTTGTGTATTCTGAGGTATGACTATCATTTACTGGCCGTCAAATTGGAAAGGGTTATACATACAATGACAGAACAAGAATCAATTGTCCAGATTCGTTTCCATTGCTATTCTCATCGGCAGAAAAAATCAATGAAGGACTCATCTTCAGACATGAATGGTTTCAAGCACTCATCACAGACATTGGCCATGTTGTCCATGAACTTCTGGAACATCTGTTCTCCGCTGGTGCTTGCTGTGACCTCTTGTGTCACATTCTGTAAAGACTGTGCATGCTGTTTGAAAACCATGAATTGTAATGTTGACAGCTGCAATATTTCTTTTTTCGTTGGGAAGTTTTGCTGCCCTGAAAACACCACTGTTGGACCATCAAGTAGAGCTGCTGTAAGACTGCCACTTTGAGGGGCCAGATCGATACCCTTTAATTTAAAATCAGCGTCATAAACCTGGCCTGTCGTCTTTGGCATTTTTGCTTGATTGTGTGAGACTGACAAGTAAGTGATCAAGAAAACATAATATTCAGTTTCCATTAACAGTGCTCATTTTGTGTGTACGAGTCATTCTTTTTTGTGAAGTGAAAAGTGATCAAATTTTATTTCAAACATTGGTTTTTGGTTTCTCCAGTCAACTGCAGATCAGGAGAAGATAACTGTGTGGCAAGCTAAGAATATGATTAGAAAAATCCATGAACATTTGCTGCCAGTGTAGTAGCCACAGGGATACAATTTTAGGAGGAAAGTACAAGTGGCTTATAGCTTGAAATGTAGAGTAAACTTGCCTCTCTTGACTCTTCTGGCTCAATCTGTTACTGCCCTGTCTGCGTTGTGAAGATTTTCATCAGGAGCTCTGGTGCTCTTGAACGTCACGTTTTTCTTTCTTTCTTTTCTAGGACAGTTCTACCT
The DNA here is from genome assembly GCA_016801955.1 of Conus betulinus. NCBI lineage: Eukaryota > Metazoa > Mollusca > Gastropoda > Neogastropoda > Conidae > Conus > Conus betulinus. Next base: position 17,872 of record JADBJO010000217.1, on the reverse strand, counting down.
TCTGTGCAAATAACTCAGGTCTTGACCAGTATGGTGATCCCGTGGGTGTATAGGGCACAACGTCCTGACATGGCTTTAGATGCCTGTCTTTATTAAGTTTTTGAAGTTTGTGCTGTGGCTAATAGGGTACAATGCTTCGATGAGCAACATTATCACAATGAGTATGTCTTTTTGACAACCCCAACCCCTGTGTTTTCCAATCCCTCCCACCCCCTCGTTCATTCTACCTGTCCTCAGGTGTGGGTGTTCCTTCTCCTGTAACTCATCTCCGCTTTCATTTCTTCTCTGTCTGGAGTTGTGGCACTGAGGGTCCCTGCCATCCCTTTGGACAGTCTGCAGACAATCTATGTAGTGGAGTGCACAAAAAGAGCACTGAAAAAAAAAACCCTAATAGTTACCTCCCTGCATTCAACAAATCAAACTCTTCCTCCTCTATTCCAGAAGTCCATGAATGCTGGAGTTCATGAAGTGCAGGAAAAAGATAATTTCCACCTACACAAAGCAGGTGTTTTTTGTTTTCTTTTCTTATCCCAATTCCACTTGTTCGGTGAATCATTCCCTCCTCCTGGCACAGCGCCATCCAAAGAAAGTTCCTTGAGAGTCTGAGTGATGGGCCATTCTCATTTTGCCATTTTCTTAGACAAGAGCCATGGTGGGCTGGAGGACGCTGTGCAGTCAGGTGGATTTTAGGAAAAGGAAAAAACTGATGGGCGGTAAAAGGACTGGTTTCAAGATGTAAATGGGAGGTACCAAGATATCTTGAAACTGATAGTATTGAAGTTTTATACAGTGTGTTTCACTTTTGGTTAAATACATGTTCTGAGCTTTAACAAATATGAATACAGTTACCCTACTTTTGCTTTTTTCAAATTTTGATACTTTTTAAAAATTTCGAACGCACGCACACACACACACACACACACACACACACACACACACACACACACACACACACACACACACACACACACACACTCACTCACTCACACACGCCTGCTCACTCGCACGAAAGCACGCACGCGCACACACACACTCACACATACTCGCACACACTCTCACATGCATGAACACACACACACGCACACGCGCACACACACACAAAGAAGCCACAACAAACAAAATGTGGACAGAATGTGGGCTAATTGGATGACCAATAAGTAAATGCATATAATTCTGTATATACATTTGCAGACGAACTGTGCAAGAAACAGAGAATGAAAAATGGAAAAACAAAAAATTGGTGAAGTGGTTAATGTCACAGACTCCCGGCTGGGAGGTCGTGGGTTCAAATCCCATCAGAGTCATGTGGGTTTTTCTGCTCTGATCAGCTCCTACCCAGAGTTGAGTTTGCTGCGGGCTCAGTTCGGAAGACTGGGACCACACAGTCGAGTTTCATCCACTTAATGGATGCATTTCTGAGAGTGTTGCTCAAATTTCCTGACCAACACTGCAGGTGCCTGTATCTCTCAGACCTGGTTGACGCCGGGATATATTATGAAAGGAAGCGTAGAGAACAGCCCTGTCATGTAGTCTCAGACCGAAATGGAAATCCGTTGCATCGTCTTAATCATCCTCATTCTCATCGATCAGCATTTAAAAAAAAAAAAAAAAAAAGTCTCACATTCTGTGGCCCTTCATGCCCTGCTCTCAGTTTCGATATCCTCTCCACATTTGTGGTCTTGGTTTGGTTCCGTCGGGCTCACCGGTGCTGGCGAGTCCATGGGGGCTGTCGTTGGACGGATGTGGTGGCGCCCTCCGGAGGGAGAGCTCACTCACGCCGGCTCCATGACTAAGCAATTATTGTTGTCAGTAGGGGGCTTAGTAGGTGGTGTCCTGCATGTGTTAGATCAGAACAGGTGCCACTGAACACCACCGAAGTGACTCGGCAGCAGTACAGTGTCTCCTTCAGTGGGTTGCCTTTTGATGGCTTGACACTGACTGCTCCCTGTGGATTGCCTGTGGCGGGGCCGACCGGGCTGTGGCTGTGGACAGGGTGTCAGAATGAGTGGTGTGGGTGCACTGCCTTTGAGGTGGCGCAGAGGTTGGGACAGCAAAAAAAAAAAAAAAATGGTCACATTGGGAAAAAAAAATTGGAATGCAGAAGTCATGCATTGTAGATCCTCTTAACATTGTTTGTAGGTGTTCAGTGAACATTGTTTGTAGGTGTTCAGTGCAGCGCCATATTTGCTTCAGCTATTATTCATATTGACATTCTCCATTGCAATTTTTAAGTGTTTTTCATACATGCATTGAAAGTTGATGACATTTAGCATGCATTTTCAACTATTTTATAAGCATACTTGTCATCAAGCTTTATAATGAAGTAGAAAATTATTTTTTTAAGTGTGCGTGCGTGTGTGTGTGTGTGTGTGTGTGCGCGCGCGCGCGCGCGCGTGCATGTGTAAAGAGTTTGTGCTTTTTATTTGATTGAATAACTGATGTTTAACCAATGTGCAGAATGTTTTGCTTATGATTGTATTCCCCATAAAAAAAAAAAAATAGTGGCAATCTGAATCTCTCTTTATTGCAATACATTTTTTTTTGTGGCTGTCAACCCCATAGCATTTGAAACAACATTTGTACTGGTATTTAATCTATGATTTCTTGCCCTGTTGTGTGTCTGTGCCATAGCAAAAACTGAATTTTGTTTAATACCGTTACTGTCAGAGCAGCTCACAGTGCACAAGAATCATGCCAATCGGCATGTAGTGAGCACTGACCTGAGATGAAAGCAACAGTATTTCTACTATTGCTTTATGACTGCTGATTAAAGGAAAGGTTTGCGCCATGCTCTACAAAGAAAATGACTACCTGTCAATGACTACCTTCTCATGCCGGTTCAGCAGAAAGGTTCACTGGTCACATTAGGTGTCTGTCCTGAAAACCAACAGAGCATCGACTTTGTATGTGACTGGCTTTTAAAGAGCCATGTACGTGGTAGGTTTTTAAAGAGCTATGTACATGATAGGTTTTTACAGAGCTATGTATGTGATAGGCTTTTACAGAGCTATGATCAGACAACTCTTGGCTGTTGATCAAGGCTGACCTGAACAATGCAGTTCTCAGTGACCAAGAGGATCCAGTCACACTGCGGTGGGGGTCTTATTGGCCATGCATGCTTGAAATAAATCTGTCAGCCATCCGACTCTAATGTTTTGGAACACATCCATCATTAGTTGAGCAATCTGGTGACAAAGCTGGTTTGTCTGAGATATGTTTTAAGCCCAATGACGATGCTACAGCTGCTATGTTCATGATGTGCAGTCCTGCAGTGAAGGGAGGAATGGGTTCCTGTAGACTGTCTGTGCTCAGGCTGTGTTTGGGGGAACAGCCAGGGTGTGGCTGTGGCCGGAATGTGGAGAGTGGGAGAAATTCCTTTGATATAGCATGGAGGTTGTGACAGCCAAAAGAAAGCTGTTTACCATGATTGTAGCAAGAATTGTTTCTGCCAAGGAGACCCTATGTTTTCACAGGCTCTGCCAATTTTGTTTCTCTGCCAGTCAGAACATGCTAAAACTACTGAACCGGTTCTGATGAAACTTGAAGAATAAGTGGAATGTGGGCTGTGGACAAGCTCATCTCATTTGGTCTGGAGCAGCTGCCATGGAAGAGTGGTTAAGAAGAGCAGGACTTCTCTGCCCTGACTGGATCATATGCAGAGTTGAATTTGTAATGGGCTCATCTGGAAAGACTGGGACCACGCAGTTGAGTTTCATCCACTAAACAGATGCATCTCTCAAAAAGTTGCACAGATTTCCTGACCAACGCTGAAAGTGTAAGTATCTCTTAGACCTGGTTGATACGAGGATGAAAGTAAGCATAGGGTACAGCCCTGTCATGCAGTCTCAGATCAGAATAGAAATCCATAGGATTATCTTCATCCTCATCCTCATCAATCAGCATTTTAAAAAGAAAAAAAAGTATCAAATTCTGCACCCCTTTGTACCCTACTTGCATGGTGACCGCAGTTTGATATCCCCTCCATGTAAATGCCCCTGGTGAGGTTCTGTTGGGGTCACTGGTATCAGCAAGTTCATGGAGACTGTTGTTGGACGCACTTGATGGTACCCTCCAGACAGAGAGCTCTCTCACTCTGGCTCTGGGGCGTCATCAGTATGGAGGCATAGTAGATGATGTCCTGGGTATGTTGGATCAGAGCAGACACCACAGAACTCCAGTGACTAGGCAGCAGTGCAGTTTCTCCTCTGATGGATTGCCTCATGTCTGTGTGACACTGACTGCTCCTTCTGTGGATGGCTGGAGCTGGGGCTGTGGTGTGAATGTGAATGCTCCCTCTGTGGGATGGTGGAGCCGGGGCTGTTACTGGACAAGCCAGGCTGTGGTGTGAATTTGAATGCTCCCTCTGTGGATTGCTGGAGCTGGGGCTGTTGTTGGACAAGCCAGGCTGTGGCTGGAGCCGGGGTTGTTACTGGACAAGCCAGGCTGTGGTGTGAATGTGACTGCTCCCTCTGTGGATTGCTGGAGCCGGGGCTGTTACTGGACAAGCCAGGTTGTGGTGTGAAAGTGAATGCTCCTTCAGTGGATTGCTGGAGCTGGGGCTGTTGTTGGGACAAGCCAGGCTGTGGCTGGAGCCGGGGCTGTGGTGTGAAGGTGGAGCTGGAATGAGCAGCGTGGATGGAATGCTGTTTGTGTGGTACAGAAGATGAGACAGCAGAACGAAACAAAACCAAACAAGACAAACAATATTCATTCATGATATGAATGTGATTTGTCACTATTATACCATCCTTTCTTGTGCTTTTCTTCCTCATCCACAGTGCCATGTGAGCCTGGTTACTACCTTGATGGAGGAGAGTGCAAAGAATGTGCCGATGGAACGTATCAGGACAAACCAGCACAGGAGACGTGCAAAGCTTGCCCTGGTGATGTTCAGTCCTACCTGCCCCGGGTCTCCGAGTCTCAGTGTGATGGTAAGTGTGGACTGAAAAAGGAGGCTACCATTCTGTTCTTCTCAGCGCAAGGGTTTACAATGAAACAAAGAAACTTTTCTACATCAAACTTTGTCTTACAGTTCCTGTCCAATGTCTTTAAATGATTTTGATGGACTGGGGGGTTGCAAAAGAATTAGACTTAACTGCACAATGCAGGAGGGAAGAGAGAGACAGACTTCTCTTTCAGTTTCATTGAAGGGTGTCACTTTGTGAGGGCATGTACATTTATGCTGCACCTCATCTGCTAAGCCATTAAACCACAGTGCACAGGGGGTCACAAAAAAACAAACAATAAAAATCAAGAAACAGATAGAATAGACTTAACTCAATTGAGTCTTTTGGAAGCGGGTTTCCAACACTGTTCACATTGCTTGAAGGCATGTCGGACACATACTTCCGACAGAGTTTGACGATTTTTAGATCACACTGCCTTTTATTAAAGGGCAATAGATCTCGTTTCAGGGACAGTTTAGGGTCTTTTTTTGCAGTTGATTCCCTTAGACCCATTCTTCATGTATTCTGTAGTAGTTTTATACAGATTTGAATTGTCCTACTCTTAGTTCCCGCGATCACACAATTTTGAACACGATCACGATTTTGAGTGGATCAAGCATTTTGTGGTCAGATTCTTGTGTTTTATGCAGTTTTCATAAATATACTATTCTCTGTAGGTCATACCAAGTGCTCAGAAGTGTAACTGAACTTGTGTGGGACGATAGAGAGCGCATGAAGAAGTGGATTACAGTGTGCACAGAAAGTGTTTGTTTTTTCTGCATATGTGTATCATTTTGGATTACTTACATCATGTGAACTGTGTGAATTCCTTACTGAAGGTAAGCATTTTTGATAAATATATTGTTTTTTCTCTCCAATGGTATATGTTTTATGCTCCTAGGTGAAGTAATTGATTTTTTTATGATTTTTTTTTAAATTGAAAAAAAAAAAACATGGGATCTAAGGGACAAACTGGTCCATTTTGGCTGTGACTTGATTGAGTTAATACATACCTGACCAGTGCATGAATCCATAGAAGCAAGTGAGAATGAGATGGAGCAATGAACATGTCTTGATTAGAAGGTCTGGTCAGTGTTATCATTTGGCTTATAATTGCTGTATGCGTAAGCTTGAAATGCAGCTTAAGTTGAGAAAGGAACAAACAGATCAACTACCGTGGTATGGTGGCTGGAGTTGTTGAACTGGGCTAGGAGGTTGTCAGTGTGGTTCCTAACAGAGGCATTCGTAGTGGGATTTTTTTTTCTTTTTTCTTTTTTTTGGTTGTATTGCCCAGCTCATGGTCAGAGCTGAGAGTGGTGAAGACTGGGAAGACAGGAAAAACACAGTTAAATTTCATCCACAAAATGGATGCTTCTCTGAGAGTGTTGCTGATAATTCCCGACCAGTGCAGATGTCTGTATGTTTTTATGAATTCAGTCACACCAAATATTTATGAGTAGAAGTTGCTGAATGCAAAGTACTACAAATATGGTAGCTTAGCTAAAAACATATCAATGGAGGTAGAGTAGAGGTAGGGGATGCAGAAAAGTCATTTTTGTCTTGTGACCAGCCACTGTGGCACAGTTGCTAGCATCACAGATTCCCAGCTGAGAGGTTGTTGGGTCAGTTTCCATCAGAGTCATTTAGTAGAAGGATATTTCTGCTGCAACCAGCTCCTACCCAGAGCTGAATTGACTGTGGGCTCAGTTGGGAAGACGGGAACCACTCAATGGTGTGTCATCCACAAAATGGATGTGTACCTGAGAGATTTGCGCAAATACCTTCACCAGTTCTTCTAGTGTCTGTATCTCTCAGGCCTGCTTGACAACGGTAAGTGTCGTGAAAGTAGATGTAGAGCACAGCCCAGTCAAGCCGTCTCAGACCAAAAGGAACTCCGTGCAGCATCATCTTGATCATCCTCATCCTAATCAGTCAGCTTAGAAGAAAAGTCTCAAAAATCTGTGGCCCTTAATGGTGACCTCAACTTCAACATCTTTTCCATATACCCTTGGCAAGTTCATGTTTAGGTCGCCCATGTCAGCAAACTCATGGGCATTGTTGCTAGATGGACATGATGGTGCCCTTTGGAGGGGAACACCTGCTCACCCTGGCTCTGTGACCAAGCAGTTATTGTTGTCAGCAGTGGGTGTAGCAGGTAGTATCCTGCATAGCCTGGATCAGAACAGGCACTAGTGAACGCCTGCCAAGTGGCCAAGTGGCAGACAATTGTCACCCTTTGTGGGTTGCCTCATGATGACTGGACATGAACTGCTCCCTGTGGATTGCTCCTGCCAGGGTTTTGGCAGGACAAGCCAGGGGGTTACCTTTGTGGGGAGCCAGAAGGAGTGGCATGGTGGTAATGAACAGCATCCCCCAGAAAAAAAAAGAAAAAAAAAAAAAAAAGTCACATGAACACATGTATGACAGCAACACACCAACACACATAGACCTGGTAGGGGTGGTGGGGAACAATGTTTGCAGGATTAAGCGTCTATTTATATGGCATCAGGCGTCCATACCAGTATTGACTCCTCATTGTATACAGTTGTGTCTGAGCATTTCCTTATAAACACTTTTTGTTCTTTGTTCTAGCATCCTGCCCAGCTGGGTTCTACAATGATTCGTCAAGCTCAAGGTGCCATGCCTGCGCAGAGGACTCTTACCAATCCACGCCATTCTCCTCGTCCTGCATGAACTGCTCTGAGGGGACAACTACCTCAGGTGTTGAAGGGGCAGATGAGTGCCAAGGTAGTCTTTTCACTCTACCTCTTATTTTACATGCACACATGCACACACACGCATACTCGCACGCACACACACACACACACACGCACGCACGCACGCACTCACGCACGCACGCACGCACGCACGCACACACACATACACACACACACACACACACACACACACACACACACACACACACACACACATACACACACACGCACACACACACATACATACACACACACACACACACACACACATACACACACACACACACACACACACACACACACACACACACACACACACACACACACACACATGTTGGATAACCAAAAGGCGAACTCGTATGAGTTTGAAAAAAAAGAAGAAAAAGCACAGTTTCAATGCTCTATGTTCTGATAGTGATCATAGTTTTTAAGCAGTGTTGATCTATGATGATGGTTATCAAGAAAGGAAGATATGGAAATGTAAAAAAATATGCTGATTTCTGTTTGCTTCTTCACAGCTGAATGCGGTCAAGGTTTCTATGCTGCAAACAACACAGGATGTGAGCCCTGTCCCCTGGGTTACTACAAGTCTGTCACAGGCAACACAGCATGTGAACCATGTGGTGCCAATGAAACCACAGCAGATACTGGAACAATTTCACAGACAGATTGTGGTTAGTAATGCTGCTTTACTATCAAACCCTTGACTAAAGTTAAGTGGCCAGTAATAAGCCAGAATCTGTGGGGGGGGGGGGGGAGGGGAGTGTGAGTGTGAGTCTGTGTGTGTGTGTGTGTGTGTGTGTGTGTGTGTGTGTGTGTGTGTGTGTGTATGTGGGGTGTGTGTGTGTGTGTGTGTGTGTGTGTGTGTGTGTGTGTGTGTATACTGAAGTTTGATGGTTACAGAATAGTTTTTATTCAATTCTTGGTGATGTCTGCATTTGAGGCAATGAGGTGGCTTATCAGCTCTTCAAATTATTGCTAGAATATAGAAAGGGTGATGGCTGAGAATATGCTTACCTTCAAGGGAACCCAGACCACTACACAAGTCCCAAATTGCTCCCAGAGCCAACAAGACTTGCTTAGGAAGCCCACAGACATAGCAAAGCTTGAGGTTTCATGAACTTAGCAACATGTTTTCAAGCATTGGCCACACCCGTCAATGTATTGTGAGCAGATAGCTGGCAGTTAAGAACAGTATTTTATTCAGGTTATATTGCTTGCAATTGTCTGATCAAAATCGCTTTCCTTTATCAGGAGTAGATACGCCATGCAAAGCTTATTTCTCTTCCACTCTGGTGATCAGTTCACTAATGTTTATTCCGTTTTAAGTTGGATCAGATCACACAGTGTGTTCATCAGTTCAAACAAGCAGAGAATTGAACTGCAGAGTAGAAGAGCATGTGACTACTTGAAATCAGCTGAATGTTAAAGAACATGTTTTGTCAAGTGTGAGCCCTTGTGAAACGACTTTGGAGTCTTCTCCTGGACAGCACTGATCAAGAACGGTATACAGTATATATTGTCAGCTAGGTTGAAGTTGTATTGAAGCACTGTTGTCTTACTGCTAACATTTAACTGCTGCCAAAGTTGTCCTCTGTATTGATCTCACAATGAATTTGATTTATTCATTTAAACGATGGCATTCACACAGAGTGCATGCACATAAAGCAAGGTCAGGTATTCGAGTGTCCCAACAGTGTGTCTTGCATGTGGTTGCTGTGTCTCTGCGGTAATGTCGAATGTCTGAAAACTATCTCAAAACGGTATCTCCTATGTCTGCGGGCCGCCTTAAGGATGGTCATTAAATATGCTGGTAAGAATAATCTCCCCTTGAGCAAGTCTTACCTAGGAGGGGAATGGATTTAGTCTCAATACTCCTCCACAGTACATGGATTAACCAGTGTAATGAACATGATGCATAATAGATTTGAATCACAACAAATACGGTCCCAAAACAATGCTCTTTCACCAGATTTTAATCTTTCATTCAAAATTGAACATACAAACATCAGAATCAGAAAAGAAAGGAGACCAGCACCCCCCAAGCAGTCAGAGCTGTCAGATCTGCTATGTGTCTGAGAAAACACCTTGCAAAGGTGGTCTGAGAGTTCCAGCCTGCCGCACAAATAAGGGTGGCAATAACAGTGCTCCAACAGAGCGCACAAGTGTCAGAATAAACATGAATCTCATGTGTCCCTAAGCCTGGGGGAAACAGTTTCCGGGCAAATGTCGTAAGTCTGCCTGATCACTGTTCCCATTCAGGAGCTAATGGTCTGGAGTCAGACTTCAGCGTTCCTCAAGCTATGCTGCTAAGGAGAACCTCGAGAGCCTGACTCTGTCCTCTGTAAAAAAAAATTCAGTGACCGAGCTGAACAGATGACCCCTCCCCCCCCCCCCCACCCCACCTTCTCCCTCCCTCCTCATTTGTTTTTGGGAATGATGTCAAAGGAGTGAGTGGCAACAACATTAATCGACAAGGGCCACTACTCACAAGGAAAACCATGAGAGAGGGGACTGAGCCATCATTTTGCCAAATCAGATGTGGGTCCCTGGACAAGCCACGAACTTCGTGTACTCCACAAGAAACTAAAGAAAGCAGAAAGCATGACTTTAAGGTCAGGTACTCCAAAGAGCATTCGGTGAGAGGTGTAAAGTCATGGGAGGCCAAACATTCCAGTAAAGATGGGAGGCTTCACTTTGAGGCCTGGCATGATTGAGGTTTCTGCTCGTAGTGGGACACACAGCTCTGTTAGATAGTGATCATGGCTGACAACCAGGTTCTTCTCTTTGAGACATATGATCTTGGCAACAGCAGATCTGAAACCGTTATTAGTTGATTTCTAGCCATTGTTGTAAAGGTCATCCGCAATGTATGCAATCTCTGTATCTGCAGGAGAGAGGTTAGCCTACTCGCGCAAGTTAAAGAATATTTTCCTATTTTTGTCATACACTTTCCAGTTTCTGAATTTTTTCAGGCAGAATTTTGGAAAGGATTGGTTTTCTTGTCAAATCTGTGGATAGACAGTATGCATTCGCCTGTTTGTGTTGTCTCTGAGCTCCTATCACAGCAGAGAGATCATATATAAATTTAGTGGTTGCTCAGGAATTCAGAAAATGATTAATTGGTTGCTTTGTCATACATTTTTGCTCATTTTTCACGTGCCTAGATATTGACTGTGGTCTTAGATAATGTATTTTTGAAAGTGCAAAAGGTTTTACAGTGTTTTCTTTATGTTTTATGTTTCAGTACCAGTTCCAGAATCAATCACGTGCTATAATGGTGGTGGTCTTACCATTGATAATCACATTGCATTCTGTGACTGTCTTGATGGTGAGAATGAACTCTCTCTCTCTCTGTCTGTCTCTGTCTCTGGCTCTGTCTCTGGCTCTGTCTCTCTCTCTCTCTCTCTCTCTCTCTTATCTGTGCACCAGATGGACTCTCACACTTTCTCATTGTCCACTCTTAACTTCCTGCTCTCTTTTGTTCTCAAGAATTCGGGAAACTGAAAAGACCCTAAACTTTATAAAACTAGGCACAGGACACCGAACTTTAGCCCAGATTTTTTGTTCAGAATTTCCCCAGGACCAAGGGATTTTCATCACACTGACAATTTTATTGTGATAGACCACAGGGTTAAGGGTGGTAAGGATAAGGGGAGGGCAGCGAGAGGCTGGGTGGAGATGGAGTGGGGTGGGGATAAAAGAGTGGGGGGGGGGTGGGGGGAGGTGAAGATAGTGGATCCCACTTAGTCCAGGAGCATGTAGGCGGAGCCCAGTCAACGACATGTCATTTCTTATATTTTACAGGAAAGAAGATTAAACAAGGAGAGGACACACTGCCTGGAACAACACAAAATATTACACATTATCAATAACATGGCAAACAAAACAGTAGTTAGTCTAGCAATATGGGGAAGAAATAGCATCAGTTTAAGGATGGTAAATGTGAAATGAAATAAATCAGAAGTTTTAGCCATGTGTTTGTCAAAGCACCCAAAAAACCATATCAGTGATGGGCTGAGCATTCAGTCTTTACCACCATTTATTCAGTAGTACTGTTCCTATCAGCCATTAAATACTATTAGTCTTGGTGGAAGTTTAATACTGTATACAGAGCAAAAAGCAAATGTAGATTGATGTCTCAGAACCCTCCCCCCACACACACACACTTGAATTAACAGAGAACTAACAATACTGAAAGCCCCACCCCCCCCACCCCCCCCCCCCATTGAAGTTGCTCGTGAGGTTATGAATAAATTATACTGAGAGTTCACACTTGAAGTAACTAAGTAAGGCTATGAAGGAATAACTTCAGCTGTCAGTAACATCAGTAGCAGCACCAGTAGTTATTAAATGGATAAATGCACATCAGATGAACTGTAGTTTTCATACAACATGGTCACCTCCAGTACTGACAAAATTATGAAAATGAAGAGAGCCTAACGAGTAACACAGCACCTATGAAAGAGGCATGACTAACACATAACTGAGTCAACCTGTGGGACTGATGCTGTTGATCAGAACACATGTAGATCAGTGCTACACTTCCTTTTCAGAGACTGACTGAAGTATGCTCACGCTATGAATGATGAGCAAGATAGTAATGCAGTTAGACCACAGGACATTCAACTAAACAGAGAATTTGGTCCTTGCTGGCATGTATGTGAAACAGACTGAGTAGTGAGACAATGGTTTGACAAGTCAGATCAAACCAATCAAAACATGATTGCACAAACTGGAATAATCTGAACTAATGGTTGCCAGTCGTGTAAATCTTTGACTGTATTTCAAATGTAAATAGTGACCACATTTACTTAATAGACTTGTTTATGAAGTAACGATTTCAGTGCAGACGAAGCGCAGTGATAGCAAAATGAGTAAATCAAGAAATTTAACATTATACAGATAGATAAACTGAATTTTTATACAAAAATTATCACTATGGTGTTTTCCATAATTCCATGATCTATCTCAAGAAATGAACAGCAAACAGTCTGCTTGGTGCTAAGCATACTTGCACTTGGAACATAACAATGGGGCTTTCAAATTATGTGCTTCTCTGTGATTTGTTTCTCAGAGCATAGAAATGAATGTTTTACACGTCATCTGATGCAAAAGTTGTACAAAAGGTTGAAAATAAATATGCCGTTAGCAAAAAGAAAGTAATGAAATGATGCAGTCATAAATATTGATGAACAGTTGAGTTTTGATCAACTTAGGGCTCTGGTGCTGCAGTTTACAGATAATGATGTTCAATCCAGTTGATTTATAGGATTAATACACACATGGGCCATAGATTAGGCTGTAGAAAGGACAAAAGGCTTTTCAGTATTGTGGTGGCAATTCAGATTTGATCGATTGATGCACCATTGCCTCTGGCAAGTGTGGGTCACTTAGTTGCTGGTCACTGTGTCTAGCTTAAGCAGGTAGTTTCTCACAGGCATCTGCTATGAGAGACTGAAGAGCGTGGAGCAGACTTGTTTACACTGTGACCAGTGTTCATATAATGTTTGTCATTTACTTTGTAAATAAATAAATAAACAGAAATATCAAAACAAAAAAAATAAAGGAAATCATTCCCTTCCTAAACTGATCTTGTGACCTTCAAAAATTTCCGAACTTTAGGAAATTTGGGGACAGATAATTTACATGTGCTTTTCAGGTGCAGTTTTGGCATAATCTCAGTTCAGTGCCCCTTCTGAAGACTGTCAAGCAGACTATAAAAAAAAACTCACCCTTAGAGGAGAGTCAGGCAAAGGAAGCCAAGACTGTCTTGCTTCTCAGGCAGGTGGATTATCTGCTAGGCCACAGTTTCAAGTTGCAGTCAGCTAGCTGGCATGCTGTTACATTAACTGCTGTCTCTGTAGTTTGCCTGCTGTGATCGGTCATCTCGTTTCCTCACAGGCTACAGTGGGCAGACTTGTCTTGATGCTGTGGATGCCTGCCTTTCGAGTCCATGCTACAATGGAGGAGAATGCAGTTCTTCATCTCCGGACTCCTTCACCTGCGACTGCCCAGTCAGTATGACCTAACTCATCCCAACAGTCTCACCTCCCATACAGAAGGCACCCATCCCCCCCCCCCCTCCCCCCCCCCCAGTCTGTCCTGTCTGTCTCAGAATTTATTGGCCTAGTCATGTGTGTCTGTTTCTTTGTTCTTTCTTTCTGAATTAAACCTTCATTTGTCATCTCATGTATGCAAAACAAACAGACTGCAACCTCACAAAGTCTCTCTATCACAGTCTCTCTCCTCTGTCTCTCTCTGTCCCACCCCTTTTTCCTTATCTCTCTGTTACTGTCTTTCTCTCCATTCTTTTCTAACCCCCTCTCTGTCTGTATCCCTCTCTCTCTCTCTCGCTCTCTCTCTCTCTCTCTCTCTCTGTTGCTTGAACAAATATGGAGTTCCCCAGGGATCGGTTCTGGGTCCTATATTATTTTCAAATTATATAAATGACCTTCCACTTCATTTGATATCCTCTTGCAAACATTTTGCAGATGACATACCATTTACAATGAAGATAAAAGCTCTGATGCAGTATGGCCTCCTTACAATATGATATATAAGGCTGTTTCCTGGACGGAAGAAAAAAAATCATATCGCAATTCATCCTCATAAATCCAAATTCATGCTAGTTACAACAAGACAGAATTGACAGAATATTAAGAATAAATTACCAGACTTAAAAGTTAGTGATAAAGCATTAGAAGAAGTAAGTTTTTACAATTACTAGGACTTACTATAGACAATAACCTATCCTGGTCCGAACCATATTTCTTATGCTTCGCAAAAGGCTTCCAAGAAAACATTCCAGTTACTTGACTTAGTCCTCTGAATTCCCTGGGGAACGTAGGGCCGCAACCACACTCTTCCAGCGGACATGGTTTCAGGAGATCCTCTTCAGCTCGGCCCACGTCATTCCGGTGGCCTTCACTCTGCGTCGGCACTCCTTCGCCATGTCTGTCCTGGTCTTCTCACTTTTCTCTTGCCCTGAGGGTTCCATTCAAGGGCTTGTCTTGTGAGGTTGGATGGAGACTTTTTGAGGGTGTGGCCAATCCATCCCACTTCGTTTTCTGATTTCTAATTCTATTGGAACTTGCTTGGTCTTGTTCCACAGTTCTGTATTGGCAATAACATCTGGCCATCTGATGTTCACAATGTTTTGCAGACATCTGTTGATAAATGTTTGGAGTTTGTGAGTGTTTGTCTTTGTTGTTTCGCCATGTTTCAGAAACCATATAGAAGGACAGATTTCACATTTGAGTTGAAGATTCTGATCTTTTGTGGAGTGAGAGGGCAGAGGAATTCCAGATAGACCCTAGCGTAATAAAGATGTGCCTGGCTTATTGATGCGGCTCTTGATCCTCATCTGTACCTCAATCTTTGCTGACCACACAAACTTGTCAGCAACTTCAATGATGTCTTGCTGTTTGCAGTCGTAGTGGGTCTCGTTGTTGGTTGTTGACTCTCATGGCTTCTGTTTTCTTTGTGCTGATTTGGAGGCCCGTCTTTCCTGCTTCTTTGCTACCCGGCCAGCTTCTCTTGTGCGTCTAGCTGTTTGGGGAGAGTAGGCTGATGTCATCGGCGAAATCCAGGTCTTCCAGTTGCTAGTGAAAGGTCCACTGGATTCCTGTCCTCTTGCCGTCTGTAGACTGCCGCATTATCCAGTCAACGACCAGTAGGAAAATTGTCGGTGATAGTAGGGACACCCCCTGATGGACGCCGGTTTGGATAGTGAAGGGCTTCGTTAGCTTCCCATCATGGACGACCTGGCATGTGGATCCTCATAGAGTTGCGGATGATGGCAACAAACTTGGATGGGAAGCCATGGTGGTACGTGAGTTTTCCAGATGGTATCTCTGTCAACACTGTCAACGCGCTTCTGGAAATCCACAAATACTGCGTACATGGGAGCTGCCACTCCAGAGACTGCTTGATGATAATTCTCATGGTGGCGATTTGGTCCGTGCATGATCTGTCTTGGCGAAATCCAGCTTGTTCTGGTGGAGGGTCTGTCTAGGGCGGTCTTCAGTCTCTCTAGCATGATCTTTGGCCAGCACCTGCCCCTGGATGGACAGCAGCATAATCCCTCTCCAGGTGTTACAGGATGACAAGTCCCTTTCTTCGGCAGCTTCACCAGGTGAGGCCTCTTTTCCAGTCTTCGGCACTTGTTCCTGCTCCAAGATCTTGCGTAGGAGTGGATGCAGCATCTCTGTTGACGTCTGGATGTCTGCTTTCAGTGCTTCAGGTGGAATTCCGTCTTGACCGTGCTGCTTTACCTGACTTCAGTGACTTGATGCTTTGGTAACTTCCATCGTGGTGGGGGGGCCTGTTTGATGTCCAGAAGCTGGGTTGGTGGTGGAATGTCTGGGGGGACAGGTGGTGCAGTGTCTCTTTCAGTGCTGTGCACACCTTGCTCTTTGCTCAGCTTCCCCTGCGATCGTGTTTCCCTCCTTTGTCTTTGACCGGGCAACTGGGGTTGCTGGTCTTTCCAGAAAGTGTTTGAGTAATCTCATAGTCTTTTCATGTTTCTCTGTCCGCCACTGTTTGGCCTCTTCTGTGAGTTCATGGATGAATGTGTTCTTGTCTTGTCTAGCACTTTTCTTAATTTGGCGGTTTTGACTTCCCAGTCCAGTAGTGTGCCTGAAAATCTTGCTTGTGGTCTTGGTCTTGGGTCTGGTTGATCTGGTCTTTTAGGTGCTTTACACTCTGTGATGAGGGTCCATGGTTCCAGCTGTCAGCCATTCTTTGTGTTTTCTTCGCTTCTTCCAAGCACTTGTTTACATGTCGTCTGCCAGACCTCCCTCAGGCCACACCAGTGGTCTTCCATTGTTTCTTCAGTAAGTTGGTCAAGTATGCTGAATCTGTTCCTCAGTTCCAGTTTGAACTGCTCTGTTGTTACTCTCTCCTTCAGACTGTGTACATTGTACTTATGTGATAGTCGGCCTGCTTGGTCTTTGTAGGCTTTCAATTTGATCTTTAGCACAGCTATCACAAGGTTGTGGTCTGATGCTGCGTCTGCTCCTCGTTTCACTCTCACGTCATGTAAACTTCTGCGCCATTTTTCTGCCATGGTAATGTGGTCGATTTTGGTTCTGGGTCTTCCCATCAGGTGAATTCCAAGTAATCTTGGAATGTTTTTTGTATGGGAAAACAGTGCCTTCGATGATCATGTCATTGAAAGCACAGAATTCCACAAATAGTTCTCCATTTTCATTTTTGGACTATTCTTGTACCGTGTATGCCCATAGTCTGCTCTCTGTCTTGTTGTCCGTTTCCACTTTGGCATTGAGATCTCCATGACGACCCTTAAGGTCTCTCTTTTGGTACTCTAATCCATGACTGTTTGGAGTTGATGTAGAACTCCTACTTTTCTCTGGGTCTGCTGATTTTGTGGGGCGTAGCACTGTAAGATGGTGGTTTTTCCTGCCCTTTGAATTGATCTTGCAGTGAGAATCCTTGGTGACAACTGGTTCCCAGGACAGCAGTGCTCCACGTCGTCCTCGGGTGTCATCAGCAGCACGACTCCGTGGTGGTGTGGCGGGTCTTCTTCTCGTCCAGAGTAGATGATGGTGTCTCACTTGTCAGCCTTGTTCTTCCTGTTCCTGTCCATCTAGTCTCGCAACAGGTCAAGGATCTTTAGGTTGTACCTGTGCCTATCACTGCTCACTTGTGCTGTGCTGTTCCAGTCTCGTATAGGGTTCTGATGTTCTCAGGTCCCTATCCTGGTCTTGGCCTTTAGGTCGTAAGAAGAGCGTTGTCGGCGCATATGGCTTTCTTAAGGCTTTCACCAGGCCCGGGTCATGGGCTCTGCTAGAGAGGACTGTTCCTCAACCATGTAGCATACCGGAACCTATTTTTTGTGCATACATCCAGCCAGATATGATATGCATCAACATGTGGGATCAGGCCAGGTCAAAATGCTTAAAAACCTTTTGGACAGCTTATACAGACGCTTCTCTCAAGCTAATCTTCTAAAACTTCTTCTCTGGTCCGTAAGAGTAGTACAACAATTAGAGAGACTCACCTTCAGTCTTAATGTCGTACAAAACAAAGCGTTTTCATGTTTAAAATGTGAACCTTTTGGTAACGCCTGCTATCGCGACACAAAACTTTCCATAATAATATTCTTAAACAATGAATATCCGCATACTACCCAAGAATAATCATTTATGTCTCTCTGATGATCTGGAAGCAAACATTATGAATGTT
>JADBJO010000216.1:895000-920945 GCA_016801955.1 Conus betulinus | reverse complement strand
AGTTGCCTGGTCATGAGTTCACCTCGCTGATTGATCACCTCAAGAATGTTGTGCACATTCTAACACCTCCCACCAAAAAACTCCAAAAGCTGATTCACAAGCTTCAGGACTGATCCTGTGACCTTGAGCAGTGAAGACTTTTTTTCCAAATTGATTTTATGAAAAAGAATCTCTGCTCGTAAGGCTTTCCTGAGGGCCCTGTGGGTTCTATAGATTCTGAGCAGCCGTTGGATGTCAGCAGGTGATGAACATGGGCCCTGGTGAGGTCTCAGATCCTCCATTACAGACATCTTCTGCTGACGTTTCCTTTCCTCTGCTGCTGCTTCCTTGACCACAGTCTTGCCTCTTGCAGAAGATCTTGTTTTCGGCGGACGGTGTCTTTTTCCATCTGCACATGCTTTTCTCGCAGTGCAGCAGCTTTTCTGGCAGACAGCTTCAGCAAGTCTTGCTGTTCTGCAGAGGTCTTCAGGGCCAGCCAGGATGAAACAGATTTATTCCGCTTTAGCAGATTCACGGTGGAGTGATGATGCAAGCTGGCATTTCTCCGCTTAAACAGAGAAAAGTCCAGATCGGCAAAGCACTCTTCACTGACTAAATTTGTCAGACTGGAGTGGTCAGCTTCTGCCGCAGCTCTTCATCCTGCACATTGTGGTACTTTCCACCGGGTAGAAAATCTGCTAACTGGCGCCTGGTGACCTCTAACAGGTAACCGCAAACCTTCTGCAACAAAGCTGTGACCACCGTTTTCTTTTCTTCCCCAATGGCCAGTAAGGACAGCAGGATGTCTGCATTATGAGGAAAGTGAATGCCTGGAAAAAGTGGCTGGACAATCTTCACGCAGGGCAGGAGAGGCATCTGTCTGCCAGTCAAGCAACTGGGTGTGCAGGCTTTCAACATAAATGTAGAAATCCAGGTAGTGAATACTGCCCCTAAGAAGACACCAGTATGGACCTGTTCAAACAGAAACAAGCACCAGATCATAAATATCTTATTACTCTGTTTCAATTTGATCCTTATAATTATTGTCAGTAATGGCTGCTAAAAAAAAAGTGTGACCAGACACATTTACAACACACACACAACAGGTTTTGACACAGCAATTATGAAGAAAAAATCATCTTCAAGGAAAGAAAGGAGAATTTTAAGCATTTGACTTCCATTGTTTTTTGCATGCTTCTCAGATGCATGCACCTGTGTCGGTGTGGGGGGAAAAAAGAAAGGAGAGGAGGAAATGGTGTTTGTGAGCTTCAATGTGTGTGTAGTGTGCGTGCAAGTGTGTGTGCGTGTGTGTGTGTGTGCACACATGCCTATATCATGTGATTGTGTGTTTTTCAAGACATTATACACATTTGCTATACAATCTTTTTACAATGTTGAAGTGAATGAGATTTACTGGAGAATAATCCAGATGATCACACAGGGTTCATAGCGTTTGGGAAAGTTTGGGAAGGCCTGGGGAAAAAAATGTTATTTTCCAGGCCCTGGAAAGTCTTTTGAAAATATAGAAAACATGAATATGGTTTGTGAAAGTTTGTGAATTTGGACTTATGTCACCAATATAAGAAATCACCAATAAAAAAAAAAAAAAAAACAAAAAAAAAAAAAAAACCCAGGGACCGTGAAATTTTAACATATGTGAGGAAATAACTATAACTTTGGATCATTGTGAACAGACAGTGATAAGGCCAGAAGATTGGTGTGATAACGAGGAACTGTTCTATTAAAAGGTAATCTGTGTGTCTGTTGTGTGTGCGTGTTTGTGCTTATTTACACTTAATTTCAGTTTTAGGGCCATTTAAAGGTCTTTGGAAAATCCAGAAAGTGATTTTGGAAAGTTTCGTGAAAAGTTGGAATATTAGGATGCTGTTAGGCTATGAACCCTGTCACATTTTAACAAGGAACATTTCTTTAGTACTTTTCTCACCATACATTTACATAAATACTAGAAAGCTCAAAGTGCTTAAGTACCTTAACAATAGCAACAAGAAAAGCAAACTAAAACACTCCTTCACTCACACACACAATTGATCATGTATTTTTTTTTTTTAATGCAGTCTTTTTTCATAAAATGTATGTTCTTTTCGTGACTGTGTTGTGGGAGGGGGTGTGTGTGTGTGATATAATAAACGGAATGATATGGTGGGCTCATACACGCGAGAAAAATCCAACAAGTACTACTGCCCCTTCTTCAATACTATTACAAAATACACATTCGATGACAGAAATCAACAGACCATTGCATGAAAACAAAAAAAATAAACAATCACAATGCGCATTAACTTCGAAGAAAAACGCACGAACACGGCCGCGCAAGATCGACCAGATCTTTTGTTACTTGTGACCAAAATCATTCTACTTCCGGCAATCGATACTGTCAAATAATTTAATAAAATATGCCCCAAACTTTTATTATATTAAACATAAAGCATACGATTCGACAATGTGCAATCTTGAAATGATATTTAGTTAATGTTTAGGTAAAACGAGCCTTCCGATAAAATTAAATCAACTTCGATAGGAAGACAACGAGAGTAGAGCATGTGTTTTTCCTAACACTTTCACTTGATCACTTCTAATTCAAAACTAACCATAATCCGATCATTCTGAACCGATCATTTGTTTGAAAAATGTGCTTCAATAATCGATCTGCCATTATCACAAATAAAACTTACCATAAAGATCCTGGACACGGACCTCCCATTCATTCGAAGCGATGTATCGTTCCGACGCACTTGCCATGCTGGTCGCCATTGTGTTTACAATGTTGTGCCTCGCGACGTTCCGCACACTCGCTTTTCCCGGCTTGCGATTGGTGGATATTGCACGGATAGAGCTAATTTGCATACCACTGTGTAGGGCTTGAAATCCTCTTTCCAACGCACTTGAAACTTTTCTACTGTTTTAAAGATGAAACTCTTTCATCTTTATGATGAAAACTATTTTTAGATCGCTGTGTCCAGCATGTGTACAGCGAGTCGAGATTTTCCAACACGTATCAACTTTGGGTTCGGCGGACATCGGCGATTTTGCCGACGTCGAAGCTGACTTTTCTTTTCAGGGGGTATTTTTCATTTAGACTTTCTCTCTCTCACGCATTCATGACAAAATGAAAATACATGAGAATAAAAGTAGATAAATAAAGGTTTATTCAGAATCAAAAAGCATCGTCATAGATACAGTATTACACCAGTACTGCCTGATTGAAGTTGGCCTATTTTCACCTAAAATCAGCCTTTCCCTCACTGCTGACAGAGGCGTGCCGCTACCTAAGACCACTCATTATAGAACTAGAAGCAATTTTACTTGTGTATGAGGGCTTCAGAATAAGGGATATACTGACCAGATATGATGGGAAAAAACAACAACAAAGGACCGTCTTATCATCCAGAAAATACCATATAAATCTGACCAATATTGTCATTTATGCGATCAGATCAGTCTGGTTTTTCTTTGACCCTGATTTTTTTAACAAATCTGGTTTTGCAAATAAACAAAATTTGTTATGCTGCAAACGTAAGACACACAGTCAAACCAAAAAAGAAAGTTCTTGACACTCACTGTAAACCTTGATCTCCCGAAGAAAGATTTGGGGCTGACTGTTGGTACAATTGAGAAGAATACGTTTTGGTTTCTTCTTTGGTATTGTCCTGCACTTCACTCTCAGAGCTCCATCACTGGCCCAGGTGTGGTCTTCACAGCCACTGACTGAACAGTTGTACAGACCCTGTCTGGATTGTTCATCTGGACAGAACAACATGGTCTTGTATTCTTTTTTTTTTTTGACACAAATATGCACATGCAAAGATCTCTAAGCAAATACAAATATGTGCACACACACGCACACACACACACACAAACACACATGCACACACAATGTTCGTGTCTGCACCCCGCCCATACCCATATTTGAATTTCACCTACACGCACACATGCCTTTAAATGACACAAATGGGGTGATGTGAAAATGGGGTGAAATGTTGCAACTATGAGGTGGCACTTCAGGGGGCTCTCTGAGCCATACTATGGAGTGTATCCACCCCCAAGGTGGTCAGGGCATCACAAGTTTGTAAAAGGGAAACAGTTAGATGATAGGGGAAGTGGCGTCTGTACACAATGGGGTGATGGAGTGTAAATGTGTGTGTGTGTAAATTTGGACGATGTTGGCAAAACTGAGGTGAACGAGATTTTGAATGCAGCACCTCAATACTGCATTCCTGAACACCATTCAACATGTAAAAAAAAAAATTTAGGCAACAAAATTTCGCCACATTTTTCAAATGCCCCATTTTATTGAGACGTGGATTACCTGATCACCTCACTGTTTACCTTTTACAAACACACACACACACACACACAATCGTGTTTACCCAATCTACCTATGAATTAAAAAGTAGACAGTCCAGCACTTCTGAAAACCTTGAAACTTCCAGTTAGTTTTAATTTTTTCATAGGGTAATGTTGCTTATAGCCCAGCCAACCACAAAGGGCCATATCAGGGCTTTTAAAAATAAAAACAGCAGTCTACCGCTTGAAAAGCCTCATTATTTTTCGTTTCAAAACTGCACACCAATCCATCAAAAATGACATCAAAATGAATACCTGACTGGTGTTGCAATTGTATGTGTTTACACCCATGTAAGATTGTTTTATAATCCTTCCAGCTGAATTGTAATGTTGTTGTCAGATTCAAAGAGACAAAAAGAAAAAAAGGTCACCAACCTTTTGGGTGTAAGTACACCAGAGCTGGTCTGATACGTTTCTTGGTTAATTTACTGAACCATCTTTCACTTTCCCAGAGGTTGTCATGTTCTCGTCTCGTAAATTTTGCCACTTTTGTAAGCAATGTTTTCTGCACAGAAGAATAGGAGCAGTTTTCAAGTCAAACTGAGTAGTAAACTGAGATAACAAAGCAATCCCTTTTTTTCTCAGATTCTGACCAAGGTGTCTAACACTCTTCACTGTGTTATAAACGTCAAAATCAGTCTACGTAACTCAAAGACGACCTCCAGTCATGTTCATTGCCCTTGTCAACACACCTCAAACCATCTATCGTAAATCAATTCAGAGAACACAACATATTGATGAGCTCTATGCACTCGTTATAGTAATTCATGGTGACATTAGCATTTTCTAATTCATATAATTAGTGCTATATATGTGCACTTTAATTTCAATCTATATCTTACTTCATAGTGAACAAAACTAGATTGTTGTATGTACTTTTCATCGAGCAGCTCATGGGATTTACAGCAAACTTCACTGTGGATTGCAGCACTGATCAATACAAGCAAGTTACGTGGGAGGCTTTTTTTTTTTTTGAGTGGAGGAAAATGAAAAAGAAACATACATGAACTGTTCACAAGTATGAATTTCATATTTATGCAACATCTTAAGATTTAATAATGATACACAACTAGAGCAGACTTGGATGAACCTAGTAAAACTAAGACAGCACGGAGAGAGAGACAGACAGAGACAGAGAGACACAGAGAGAGAGACACAGACAGGGACAGAGAGACAGAGACAGAGAGTAAGAGAGAGAGAGAGAGAGATGACAGGAGAGGAGGAAGTGAGGGGTAAGGGAAAGAGAAAGAGAGAGCAAGTGAGAGAGAGAGAGGTGGGGGTTGGGAAGCTGCAGATTTTAAATTCAATGTGCCAGGAAAAGAAACCAGCGAAAGAGAACAGCAACTGAAAAATTGTAAGTTGGAAATAAACACTCTGGAAAAGACCATTAAGCTCCAAGTTGTCCTATACAGCAGGAAGCAACATGGCTGTCTGGGTATGAGCTATGGATTATTTGTACACCCTAGTGCCAATCCACAGCATCAAAACAAGAGTCTCCTTCGGCGGGCTGCCTACTACTGATGACTTGATTCTGATTATATCTTGTGGACCAACCACTGCTGGACCTGCAACAGGGTGGGGCTGTGTTCAGGGAAAGCAGAATGAGCACCATGGGTGTAATGTCACCGAGGGACAATGAAAATAAGACAGTGAAGGAAATATAAAACAAAAGGTGGCATACACTAAGCACTGTTCAATCATAAAGCACTGTACCAGCATGGCAAAGTGGTTAACCTCACAAATAGCTTCTGAGAAGGTGCAGGTTCAGGACTCATCAAAACCAATAAAAATAATTGCGGGATTTTTTGTTGCAACCCTAGGCACAAGCTACAGAGTGGGCTATGGGTTTACATGGGAAGGCCTGAACCATGCAGTTAGTGGAGTTTCTTCATCTACTTCACAGCCAAACTATTCCTCTGTGGCATCAACATATGCATCCTCATCTAAAACTGATGACTTTTTTTTCTTTTTAATCACCACATGCAGCAGATGGTAGGAGTGATGCGACAGACACGTGAACACTCAGGAATCTCTCCACTGCCCTCTTCCTTAAATCACGAGCAACAAGGCTGTAACCAGTACAGGCCTTTTTGTCATCCATCCAGAACTTCCCTCCTTTTCTGATTGTCATGAAAAGGAGAAGGGTAGGGAGATGAAAGGGTGGGGTGGGTGGGTGTGGAATCTAAGATTCATTCGATCTGCAGTTCCAAACAACCTGTCTGGTCAGTGTCCCCAAGCCATCTCCTTCCTATACCTTATTTTTCCTTCCTGCGCTGTTCCTGAGTACATATTCAGTGCGTACTCATCTAACTCTACGCATTACCAGCCTTTGATTACTTGACCAATGGACAACGTTCGTCCATTCAACCAATAATCAACCTACGTCTATAGCCACATCGACACCAATCACACTGGTCAGGCCACGTAAATTATCTTTCTTTTACCTTTTCTTTTCCCTACCTAGGGAAATGCTTTATTTCAAATAAGGGCGTACGCGACAGAACGTCACATGTCGCCATGTGAGGCTACATCACATGACAGGTCCCCTATAATACAATAATGTCCAAAGTTCCATCACCCAGGGATCACTGTCATCACGAGGTTTGAAACCCAAACCACTGAACCTCACTAAAGTGATTCAGCAGCAGTGCATGTCTCCTCTGGAGAATGGCGTCAATGACAACCTGACAAGAAGGCTGGATGTAGCCAAGCTGGATGTAGCCAAGCCTTTGAAATCAAAAGATATAACAGCAGCAGAAATTTTAAGAAAATAAATGGATACAAATACATATCAACATGCAAAAAGAACCTCTAATAACAGCACTGAAATTTCAAAATCAATAACATTATCATCCAAGCTTACATACATACACACACAGCCACATACACTTGACCCTCTCGAGAACATGTACACAGGCATCCACACATACACACACATAAAATTTCGGAGTAAGCCACTTTACAGCAAGACACAAAACAGCAGAAGACAAATACTTTCATTAACACCTGTCAAAGGTGCACATTTCAACACCAATCAGACAGAACAACTCAGCAACAACTTGCGGCAAAGGACAGGACATGAGCCAGTCACCAGACAGATCCTGAGGAGATAGTGGGGCTGGGAGGACACACCTTCAGCAACCAAGCACCCTGAATCACCCAACAGACTCTGGTCCGGAACCCGCAGGGAGAAAGAAGAGGGGACAATCCAGAAACAGATGGAGAAGAGACACCAAGTAAGAGCTGAAAAGCAAGGGAAAGAACTCAACAGATACTGGATGGACAAACCCAGAGCATGACCACTAAAGAGCTGTTGTGGATGGCTTAAGAACCCTTGGGGGCCAAAGGATTTAAGCAAGACAACTAGATGACTTTCTCACCTCTTGTGCAGTAGGCCCCACTCCACCCTGGCTTGCATGTTGTGCAGATCATGTGCTTCCCATAATTTTCCTTGGGCCAGTTCTTAAAGATGGATGGCTCAATGCAGTTGGCCAACCCAGGAGCCACTTCAGCACAGAGTAAAAAAAAAAAAAAAAAAAACAATCAAATAACAAGACAGGAGGAAGAGAGAAACAGACAAAGAAAAGGGGAGACAGTAAAAGGGGAAAAGGAAGGAGAAAAAGGGAACAGAGAAGAGAGGGACGAGAGGGTGTGCTTAGTGCCAATGTTTATAGATTTTTTTTTTCCCTGAAATTTCAGTGTGTGTTACAAGATGCAAGCATTTACATGGCTTGAAAAACAAACAGAAAATTACATTTCTTAGTCATCACTGGCTTTCACTTAGCACCTTATATTTCATGCCTATCACAGGTCAATATAAACTGTCAACACACACATCCATTCACTCCCTCATGCATGAAAATAGACACACACACCAAAGTCAAATCTTGATTTGCCCTCTTCCTCTCCGATACCCCCCTACAACAGCAAGTGAACTACATGGATTGACCAATGATTTTGCTCCTGATTGTACTGGATATGATGAATACTGGGTTATCCAATCAGTGTTGCAGATAACATACAACTGGACATAAATTATGCACAAAGATAAAATAAAGTGCATAAAAGTTAGCTGAAGAAGTATGAGCGTATGTGGTGTTTAGCAAAGGTAAAGGCACATTAAAGGTGGACTTTGCTGAGGATATACCTTAACCTTTTGACTACAATGATCAACCTGCATCTCCCTATCTGTCACTCTCCCCAAACTCCTGGTATGTCCTCTCATTGTGATCCTACATTGTGTTTTCACATGGATTATCTGGAAAGAGAAGAGCGTTAAGACAAAAAGTTTTCAGCCCTTCGCTTCAGCTCCAGTGGATGCCGTCTGCTTCCTTAAAAAGCCAAAACCTTTGCAACATTTTCCTTTTCTTTTTTTTAACTTCGTAGCCAGTGACTATGGCAAAAAACAGTAAGTGAAAGCAATAGAGAACAGTACTTCTAACATGACTGATAATAATCTAGCATCCCAGGCGCTGGCAAATCAACAACAATGGTGCACACACATTACTGCAGACAATCTGAAGAGTTTGAAACAGATTCAACCTTAAGCGACACAGACCAAAAGGACTATGATGCAGTGAGTTAACATGATGTCTAAATCAATGTTCAAATCTTTACAGCGCAGACGAGTGATCTGAATGGTCCGTCACAGCATCAAACAACGCCCTGCCTAATCCACATCAAACTTCATGATCCACTGTTAGATTTGATGCAATTTTGACATGCAGTTTTTGAGGGGGTGGGGTGGGGTAGAGGTGGGAGTAATTTTTTTTTTTTTTTTTTAAGCAATACAGGACCTGTTTGCCCTACGACTGCTATTGGTATGTTTTTCAAGAAAAATGACAGTATTTTATACAAAGAGAGTGTACAAAATTCTAAACATTTTTAATAGCTTGGGGGGGGGGGGGGGGAGGGGGGCAGTGGGGGAGGAGTAACCACCTGACCCTGTATTACCTATGGTAAAATTAAGTTCTTTCTAATGCAAATTATTTTCAAACTTGATAAATCAGAATACTTTGGCAAAATGATGCCCTCCCTCTTGTGTGCGTGTGTGCGTGTGTGCGTGTGTGTGTGTGTGTGTGTGTGTGTGTGTGTTGTTGTTGTTGTTGTTGTCATTGTTGTTGTAGTAGTTGTTGAAGAAGCAGATGCAGACTAATGGGATTTCATGTGCAGAGTTAGCAAGAGTTACTGCTCTCTGGTCAAAACTGCCTCCCCCTCCACCCCACTATGGTTATAATCTGCAAGTGCAATTACCATCAAAAATTGAGTTTCTAAATTTTTCTTTTTCTCAGTTCATCTTATTTAACATATCCAAACCTGTATATAAGTCCAAACAGTATAGGTAGACAGATCTGCAATACCCCAATTTCACAAGTTCATCATATTGTCATGAAGATCAATTAAAGAGTTTGGTACATAATGACACCCTTCATACCTAAAATGTAAAGAGCACTGTTATACTACATGATGCTGCGCCTTTGTGCCAGTCTTGGCACTGCCTCACAGCTCACACAAGTTCTGTCAGGGCCTCATTGTACAGCAAGCTGTTTGGAAAGTCAAATGCACCAAATCCTTCCTTTATCATTTCACAGTACAATACAGGATGTCTGTCAGCACAAAGCACTGTTTGTCAGTACAATTCTTCACTGTATTGACAAACACCTGAGACAAAACCCCCAAAAAGTCACAATTCTGCCAGATTTATGACAAGGACAATTTTTAAAAAAGTGTAGTTATTGACAGAAAGCACAGTCATAATCACAAGCCTGATGCTAAAAATAAAAAGATGTGTTCTTGGTGGCAGACTTGCAGTTTCACCAGTTGTTTGTGCAGGTTTGTCAGAACGCAGTTGCACTTCGCAAATGTTGCATCAACTACCCATGGCTGAACACACAATTCTAGCTCCACACAAAATTCAATTAAGCAAAACCAACTAACCAAACCAAACAAAACAACAACAGCAATACCACCACCCCCATACCACCCCCCCACACATACACACCCACCCCCCCAAAAAAGAGAGAGAAAATGTTCGGATTGACACTTTCGGGTCACCAACTATACTGCTGTGATGCATTCCATAACTGAAATAATATCTATAGCCTCATGACACAACAGTTAACTTCATGTGTAGAACAGCTTTAATACAGTAAATGACAGATAGTGAAGGCAACTTTTCTGGCCAGAAAGGAACATGCACATGCACATGTATCAACGAAGTAACTTCCTTTTGTTCAGGGAGATGTCCTTGTTGTTCTGTGTTGCCTGGTGAGCCAGCTGAATTGTTGCTGCAAGCAGCATTAGTTGTGGGTATGCAACTGTTTCACTATGGGAGTACAACTTGTTTCCGTTCTTTGTTATGTACAGTTACCATCTACCTGCCTCAATTTAGATTTCCTTTCAGCTTGATATAGCATTGAACTCCCTGATCTTTTGTAAAGGGCGTGTTGATCCCCCCCCCCCCTCCCCTTTTCCTCTTCTTTCTCCATCCGCACATACCCCCCCCCCCCCCCCCCCTTTTAGGGTAAAGGGCATGAAAACCCCTCTGAAATAATCAGTGGGCATATCAATATCCTGAAGTTGAGATCTGCACAAATGTAAATTTGAAAAATTCATACTTAACTAACCAACCTTTGAAAGATATATCTTTCCTCAAGATATAAAAACAGACCACCATAATGCCAAAAAATCATATAGAATAGATGATTTGAAGAAAAAAAAGTGAATGTCATACATTTGTTAATCAGACAGGGACATCCAAATCAACGTCTATAAAACTAGTTCATCGCCAGAAGAAATTGGTTTGGACAGTTGTAAGACTACCTTGTTTGTCCTTCCTTTATTTGCAATAAATTAGGTTGGCTTGGTTATATCTTAAGAACTGTTCTGTTTTCCCTTTCTAGCTGTAAAGACAGGCAGGCAGGCACAGAGGAAGGCATGCAGCAGGTTGCCAATGGACAGCTGTGTATGTGTGTTGATATGAATGTGCACCAACGTGAGCATGTTTGTATGGGTATGATTTTTTTATGTTCTTTCATACAGGCATCACCGCTCCTTTCCATCACTGAACAGAAATGATCAAAGTGAGAAGGAAAAAGACCTACATCCCTAACATCAAATGACAAAGCAAACAGTCAACCCCCCCCCCCCCCCCCCCATCTATCCGATAATAAAACCATGTTCTCAAACTCACACACACATTTTCCCCCATAGCTATGAACAAAAGCACCCTCACATACTTATACACCAACCCCATTTTAGCACACGTACATATGTCTGTTGTGCAAGCCTCTTCACCCTTAGCAGTGCCAAAGCCAAACTTGCAGCCTCCACTGCAATGTTTTCCACTGTCGCTATGGCCACTTCGGCAGAACTGGTTTCCTGGACACATGGAACACATCACCACATCAATATAACTGGCAGCTAATTAAAAATCCAACCAGCACTAACAATAACTGTAGGACACATGGTACATATCACCAAATCAATATTACCGACACCAATTTATATAACCAATCCCGAATTCACAATAAGTGCATGATCTTGCTAATAACCTCAGGTCTCATAATCCCTATTTCTCAAGCCACTTAGGCAGCGCTGCCAGACAGAATCAGTTTGATTATAACTGAGCTGACCACACAGCACTTGGTTTGAAGAAGAAACAGGTGAGACAGAGCATAAGCCTTAATGGTGTGGCAAGTAATTTTTCTGTGGGATGATGTAGAAGCAGAAGCAACTCCTCATTGTCTGCTTGCGGTGAAACATGACAATAGGGGTGTCAACTTTTTTCAGTAGACCCTGAAATTTGGCCCAAACACAGCTGACAAATTATCATACATAACAACCATTCAAGAATGCCACACAGGCAATATGAGAAAAACTCTCCACTTTCAGGCTGTCACCATACAGAGCTCTAGTTCCAGGTCTATTGTCGTTCCCCTCGCAAATCACAAAGGGCCTTTTCAGGGCTGTCACTATGTTCAGGACAGAGAAAAAAAAATTCTCATCCACAGAAAGACAACAACAGCAAAGACAGTCTTGATATAATGACATCCCATTACATGGCAGCAAAACTACAGACAATCTTCATGTGGATACAACAAGGCTGTGTTGGGAGCTCCAGCCATTCCTTCCCACCATTACGTGACCTTGACCTTTGATAAGGTCAAGGTCACGTAATGATGGGAAGAACCAATGACTCTAAGCTCTCGAGGAAAAGACGAATTACTGAAGTTTTGGAGGCTGACAAAGTTTTTAAAAGGGTACACAAACACAAAAGTAGGTATCCTACAGGAGTTCCTCATTCACTGGAATCATTTTCGGAGCACTACAACGTAGAAATATCTCGCAGCAAGAACCGACTGTCCGAATCTTCATAACCGGAAGCAGGCAACTTTCGCTCACAAGCACGAACCCAGCCAGCAGTCATCGAAGTTTTTCGTTACAAAAAGCACCCTTCAAACGCTCTCAAGTGAATTCGAACCCTAGAGACAAGAAAAATAGTCTTGAGTAGGTGAGTGATTTTTTGCACTTTTTACCCCGGAATTAGCAAGAATGGCCGGCCGAAGCACTCGCAGTACGATGTCTGACCAAACCAAGTGCCGAGCGTGTAATCGCCCGTGCACTGAAAACTGCAAAGCCCTGCAATGCGCACTATGCCAAGACTGGCTCCATGCTAAATGCCAGGGCCTCCCCGATAGTTATTACCTAATGATAACCAAGGAAAGCCAGAAAAGGCAGGCAGCTGCATTCAGTGGTATTGCAAACCAACATGCCACAGAGTTGCTGATAATTTCATGACAATGTTTATGAGCATGAAGATAAAGATAGACCAAATAAGTACTACGGTTGGAGAGATGAAGGAGAAAGTTGGGAGAATAGAAGATGGTGGTGACTTTACTCCAAAAATGATGAAAAAGATTGAAAACATCATTGGTCAAGGTGGAGCGGCAACTCCTTCAGCAGTTGACAAGGAAGAAATAAAGACCCTGATCAACAAGTCCTCAAAGGAAAGCATCGCAGAAACTGAGGACACAGGCCCGGCGCAGTAAGAATGTGATTGTATTTGGAATGGAGGAGCCAAAAAGCCTAGACAAAGAGGACAGATATGAGGAGGACCGAACCAAAGCCAAAAACCTGCTTGCCCAGATAAACAGCCAAAAGGCAACCAGCAGCGACACATAGACTTGGAGTCTACAAGCCCGATCAGAAAAACCCAAGACCCCTTCGACTGACCTTTGCAACCAGAGAGGAAAGAGATGAAGTTCTGGAGTGCTTTAGAATCGCCAGGAAGAGGGACCAGGAACAAGAAGCCCAATCATGGATAAGAGCATCGGGATGAGAAGAGACATGACCATACTCGAGCGACAAGAAGACTCGGCTCTCTACAAGGAATGGAAGGCAAAAAAGGAAAGTTCAAAGGCATCGGGGGACAGAGCAGTTTGGATTCGCCGGAACGGCAAAGTCGTCAACATTGGCAACAAACAACCATCAGCCACAGCAGCGGAGCCCCACACCCCCTCCCCACAACCCTCTAGACACAACTGACTCAAATGTATATAGCCCTGTAAAAAATCCTATTTTTTAAACCAAGAGACAACTTTAGAATTTTGTACAGCAATGCAGATGCGTTGATGAATAAACGAGCAGAGTTGGAGGCACTGGTTGACTTACATAAACCTACTGTCGTGGGCATAACCGAAGTCACACCAAAAAATTACCGCTATGAAATTCAACCATGTGAGATTTCAATAACTGGATATGAACTTTTTCACACTTTAGACCAACCAGAAGAGGCATATGTTTTCATATAAAGAAGGAACTCAAACCATCGCCGATCACTATTGAGAACAGTTTTGAAGAGACCATCTTTGTTAGCTGCCAGCTTGCAAACAATGAAACACTGGTGCTAGGCCTTATATACCGCAGTCCAAGTATGAAGTCACACGAGGCAAATGAAAAACTGAACAACACTTTGATGAAAGCAGCAAACCTTAAGGCAGACCACCTAGTAATTATAGGTGACTTCAACTTCCCTGAAATAGACTGGAGGCAAGAAAGACCACTGTGGGTGAGACCAAGCTGCGACCAAGTTCTACAATGCTACAAAGGATGCGTTCCTCATCCAGCACCAGCTAGAGCCAACGAGGATCAGAGACGGACAGAAACCTACTCTTGACGACCTAGTCTTCACAAACAGAGACGACATTGTCACTGAGGTTACCCGGGCAGGGGCGCTAGGTAAGAGTGACCACTGTACTCTCCTAATTGACTTGAACCTCACGCCTCCCACCCAGCCAAAGCATGACAGGTACAAATATCATAAGGCTGACTACGATGAAATCAGAAATTTCCTAAACCAAGTCGACTGGAAAAAAGAACTGGAGAACAAGAACACTGAGGAGCAATGGGAAACTTTTGTAAAAATAGTCAATGAGGCAAAGCGTAAATTTGTACCTAAAGGCAAGGCAGACAGTGCAACCAGGAAGAAATGGCTTGACAACGAAACCTTGGAAATTGTTAGAGAGAAGCACCGCAGATATAGGAGATGGCTCAGAACGAGAACTGATGAAGACTTTAGGGGAGTATGCCAAAGCTCGCAACAAGACTTCTCGGGCATGCCGCAAAGCCAAGGCCAGGTTTGAACGCACCATCGCCGAGGAAGCTAAAGTGAACCAGAAACCTCTCTGGTCATATGTGAAATCAAAAACTAGCACCAGAACTGGCATATCTGACTTGAGGAGGGATGACGGCTCAATTGCAAAGACAGACAAAGAGAAAGCCCAAGTACTCAATAATTTTTTCCAAAGTGTTTATACTAAAGAACCAAATGGAGATCTGCCAACGCCACCAGAGTATGACTTCGAATCGGCTCTCACAAAACTTTAGCATCACGGAAGAAGAGGTGAAGAAACTACTCAAGGGGTTGAAGACAAATAAGGCTGCAGGCATGGACGGCATACCAGCAATTCTCCTTGTAGAGATGGCAGACTCAATAGCGTTACCCATCAGCAATATCTTTCAGAAATCTTTGGAGGAAGGCCGCATCCCTAATGACTGGCGAAAGGCAAATATTACCCCAATTTTCAAGAAGGGGACGCTCATCCCCAAACAATTACAGACCTGTCAGCTTGACTAGCATCCTATGCAAATCAATGGAAACACTTGTTAAAGCTAAAGTTCTAGAGCACATGCAGCATAACCATCTGATATGTGAACAACAACATGGCTTCACACCTGGCCGTTCCTGCAGTACTCAGCTGTTGGACACTTTGACTTCTGGACCCAGACACTTGACGATGGTGGGAAAATTGATGCGGTATACACAGACTTCAAGAAGGCTTTTGACAGTGTGCCCCACCGTCGTCTCCTGCTGAAGCTTGATGCACTTGGAGTCCGAGGCAATGTCCACGCATGGATCAAAGACTTCCTGACAGATCGAATGCAAGTGGTCACGGTGAATGGCGAGACATCAGAGGAATCTGCAGTAACAGTGGCATCCCACAAGGAAGCGTCCTCGGCCCCTTGCTGTTTGTCGCCTACATCAATGACCTACCCCGACATGCCAAGAACGAAGTCCGCATCTTCGCTGACGACACTAAGCTATTCGCACGGAGTGATAAAGTTGAGGCCCGGAGTCCTTACAAGAAGATCTGGACAACTTATGCAACTGGTCAGAACTGGCTCCTTAGTTTCCACCCCCAGAGTGTTGCGTGATGAGATTGGGGCACAGTCCAGATGAGCACACATACACCATGAAGATGACAACAGAAGGCCAGGAAAGTAGGCACAACTTAGCTGAGACAGAAGCAGAGAAGGATTTGGGAGTAGTGGTCGATAGGAAACTGACGTTCAAGAACCACGTTGCCCAAGCTACAGCCAAAGCCAATCGAACACTTGGAGTAGTCAGAAGATCCTTCGACCACCTCTCAGATCGTACCTTTGTTCAGCTCTACAAGTCACTGGTTAGGCCGATGCTGGAGTATGGACATTCTGTTTGGTCCCCACACTACTGGCAGAAAGGTCTACAGCAGGATGTGGAAGACGTGCAGCGTCCAGCTACAAAATTTATTGGAAGACTGAAAGAGAAGCCCTACCCTGAACGTCTCCGAGAACTGAAGCTCCCCAGCCTAGAATTCAGAAGGCTCCGAGGCGACATGATTGACACATACAAGTACGTCACAGGGATCTATAATGCAACAAGCCGCAATTTAAACCATACACAGGACGTGAGACCAGAGGTCACAGCAAGAAACTCGCCAAAAACCAAGTGCGCCGGCAAGTCCGAGGCAATTTCTTCTCAGAGAGAGTGGTGATGATATGGAACAGCCTTCCTGAGTCAGTAGTGACAGCACCCACCCTGAATACCTTCAAAAACAGACTTGATGCCCATTGGTCAGATCATCCTAGTCTTTATAATCCCAAATGCTATGAACCGAACAGCTGATTTCAACTGACATTGACAATCTTCCCACCATTACATGACATCCCATTACATGGCAGCAAACTACAGACAATCTTCATGTGGATACAACAAGGCTGTGTTGGGAGCTCCAGCCATTCCACTACATGTCCTGTCATTCAAAAAAAAAAACAAACAAAAAAAACACACACACACACACATCTTCAACACAACTAAACTGCGCAGAGGACATAATATTACAACAATAATGATAATGGTGATGAAAATAATAACAATGATGATGATAATGATGATGATGATGATGATGGTGATGATGATGACAACAATAACAACCAAAAACAAAAAGGTGACATAAAATTACATAAGAAGACCCTTTTGGCAAAGAAACTGCAGAATAAACAGCTTATCTGTGGATAGAGTGCACAGTTTCACTTGCAAGTTGTCACAAAATGGAACAGTAAACTTTCTCGTACAAAGACATGCAAATGAGTCACAAAGGTAAAAAGAACAGAAAAGAAAAGACGCATGCGCACACACACACACACACACACACACACACCACACACACACACACACACACACACAAACACACGGGTCAAGGAGAGTGACAGAAAACGTGAAATCACTATCAGAGTGATGGGAAACACTATAAAAAAAATTTCTAAAAGTTTGCAGGTACAAGTGATACTGTATCCCAATAAGAGACAAGGGGAAGTGGAGAAGGGGAGAGAGAGGAGACAACTCTTCTTAATTCAAACTAGAAGTAGAACATAACAACAACAACAACAACAACAACAAAATAATAGCAAAAACCCTGAGGAGCCAACGATGCCCTTGATGACAAGTCATCATAAACTCCCTAACATATGAACGCTAATGAATGCATAGCAGTATGGGTCTGAACAGGGTCAACACTCAGCCACAATGATGAAGTTCTCCATCACACAGATCATGATAAACAATAGTGTCTGAAAACCTGATCTTCGGCCCTGACCCGTACAAGGATGTTACTGCCCCCCCCCCCCCCCCCAACCCACCCACCGTTCTTTCCATTTGTTTGGCATTCTAGAAACTTAAAGCAGGGTTCATACAGTAAATGCATGTTCTCAAAATTCCAGACTTTTCCTGATTTTTACCTGGCCAAGACCTGCATTTTCAATACCACTTTCAAAACTGTTCATAATGCAATGTCTTAAAGTGATGTAAACACAAATGCAGAGGAGACAGTTAAAAAAAAAAAAAAAAAAAAAAAAAAAAAAAAAACCTTTAAAATACCTTCTAGTTGAACAGCAGTGAGCAGCAGATCCTCTTCAAATTTCAATCTTTTTTTTTTTTTTTTTTGCATTATAATCGCCAAATGATGCTGAAACTTAAAGCAGCCATGCATAATATCAAACAACTGTGCTTGATTCCTCAATTTCCAGGCTATTCCAGGCGCCTAGGCCATAGTGCAATTCCACACTTTTCCAGGGCCTGAAAATGGACTTCAAATTTCCAGACTTTTCCAGACTTTTTAAGACCTCTATGAACCCTGTCAAGTGTCGCTCTTTTAAGCCTATCATAGGTCAACTCTTTCAAAATCTTTTTCAGTTCCTGCCTCATGTACCCTAATCATTTACTGGTTTGTTTTTTCGTTGTTTTTTCTTTTTTTCATCCCCGTCTATTCATTCCTGTACTACCTTTTCTCAAATCAGTGTTGCTAATGAAAGGATGCTCCTTTCCCTTTTTCTCCCCCCTTTTAACTGTCTCACTGCTTTCTTTGTCTGTTTTTTTTTCTTTCTATTCTTGACTTGTGCCACAAATTTAGTGAGTAGTATTCTGATGTCGTTATTTTCATATGAAAGAACACTTAACAAATCATAAGAGACAGACAAAGAGAGACAGAAGGGGAGGCAGGGAGAAGGGGGAAGGGAGGGGAAGGGAGAGGGAGGAAAGGAAGGAAGGAGGGGGAGAGAGGAGGGAGAGAGAGAGAGAGAGAGAGAGAGAGAGAGAGAGAGAGAGAGAGAGAGAGAGAGAACTCTGAGCTCTGAAATTTTTTTATTGTAAGGCCACCGACCTGTATACAATGGGTATACGTTTGCTGAGAATAAAATAAAAATGGGTACAGGTCATCAGCAAAAGGAAGTAACTTGTTTTTTGAAACACAAGCAAACAATTACAAGGGGAAATAATTCGCGGAAACAAACCAAGATAAACAAAAACATTTTCACTTATGTTTGAAACCAGTCACAACACACATGCATAAGAGAGAAAGAGAGAGGGAGAGAGAGAAGGGAAGCAGAAACAGAAAGAAAGAGAGAGAGGGGGAAGAGAGAAAGGTAGAGAAAGATGGAAGAGAGAGAAAAAGGGGGAGGGGGAGGGAGAGAGAGAGAGAGAGAGAGAGAGAGAGAGAGAGAGAGAGAGAGAGAGAGAGACAGACAGACAGAGACAGAGGGACAGAGAGAGAGATGGAAGAGAAGAGAGCAAGGACTGGAAAGAGAGACAGACAGACAGATACACAGACAGACAGAGGGAGACAGAAAGAGAGAGAACGAGTCAGACAGACAGACTGAAGACAAAAGGCAGAGAGAGAAAGAGACAGACAGACAGACGGGTGGACATACAGACATAGGTACAGAGCAAGCAGAGACAGTGTGACATTTGGAAAAAAGAGAAAGAGAGAGAGAGAGAGAGAGAGAGGGAAGTGGTGGGAAAAGAGAGACAGAGTCCTGACAGACAGACAGGCAGGCAGACAGACAGACAGACAGACAGAGACAAACAGAAAGAGAGAGTTGACAGGTGAGAGAGAGAGAGAGAGAGAGAGAGAGAGAGAGAGAGAGAGAGAGAGAAAGAGAGAGAGACAGACAGACAGAGACAGACAGACAGGGACAGAGAGATGGAAGAAAAGAGAGAGAGATGGAAAGAGAGAGAGGAAAAGAGAGGGGGAGAGAGGGGAAGAGAGAGAGGGGAGAGAAGCAAGAGAGAGAGTGGAGAGAGATGGGGTTGAAAAGAGAGAGAGAGAGAGAGAGTCAGATGGAAAGAGAGAGTCAGACGGATAGACAGACAGAGAGAAAAAGAGATGGACAAACAGAGACAGACAGACAGGTACAAGAAAACAAGAGCATGACAGATGGAAAGAGAGACAGAGGGGTATGAGAGAGAGACAGATAAAAGGGGGTGGTAGAGAGAGAGGGAGAGGGAAACTAACTGAGAGAAACTGAGAGAGAGAGGGAGAGGGGGAGAGAGAGAGAGCGAGAGAGAGAGAGAGAGCAAAAACAAAACAAAATAATGAACCACAAAGAAAAAATATACATCCACAAGATCTTAAACAAGATTTTTATGACAACCTCAAGAAAGGCATAATATAAATCCACAAGATCTTAAGCAAGATTTTTTATGACAATGTCAAAAAAAGAGACCAGAGGAAACTCAAGAACACAGAGCACTCCTCAGTTTACCTAGAACTCCACCACACTGAAACAGCCCCAGGACCGCCAGGTAGATCAACCCCCAGCCGGAGCCCATAGTCCACCCACAGACCGACCCTGGCCCACAATGACTGTCCGACCCATCCTCGCAGCTACAGAAGCGCTTCTAATGAGGATGGCACCTTATGGCCCACCGACAGCATCAAAAGAGAAAATAAAAACGACTGTCCCGAAACAGGATGTGAGCATGACATGTTACTACTACGCCCTTCCTAGCACCAGTGAACATGGATATTTTAGCCTCCTTCATTTGTGGTGGTGGTTTTTTTTATTTGTTTCCCCACCTTTTGCATTCTGTCACTTGGGCATCCAGTCACCTCAAAATTCAATCACTTTCTACCA
Source organism: Conus betulinus (assembly GCA_016801955.1). Taxonomy (NCBI): domain Eukaryota; kingdom Metazoa; phylum Mollusca; class Gastropoda; order Neogastropoda; family Conidae; genus Conus; species Conus betulinus. The sequence goes on along the minus strand of JADBJO010000216.1, from coordinate 900,371 downwards.
TACAAACAACTTTGTAAAATTTGAAGATTCCTTCCTCATTCATCCCCATCCCCATTATCTGAAAAAAAAAAATCATCAAAATACGTAGAACTTACAGCATAACAGCTGACCATGAACATCTGCATGCAAAAAAAAAAAAAAAAAAAAAAAACAAAAAAACTCCACAAATTTCAGCCATTCCACTTGAATTTTTTTTCATCTCCAGATTGAAAAAAAAAAGTGAAAAATTCATTTTTCAAACATAAAATTGAGAAAATGCATGCAAAAAAAAACTTATTGGCAAACAGACTCTTCATGATGTTTAAATGTGCTGTAGACAATGCATGTACATTCTCATTACCTAACTACCACTTCATGACAACAAAAAAAAAAAAAAAAAGCGGGGCACTTTATAAAGAGTACTGTGAGAGAAAAGTGTAAATAGTGTCCAGCAACAAAAGTGAAAGGGGCACAAAAGCTGAGAAACGGTGGACAGCAGCAAAAGAAAACAAAAAAATGAAACTAGAAAAGGCACAATCAAGTCAAACAGTGGCAAAGAAAAGGGGAAAATATTAGCATAGAATTTCTGAAAGGCAAAGAAATGCTTTAAACTGAAAGGGTCCCATCATCCACATCCTTCATCCCAACACCCTTTTATCAAACACATCAGTAGACTACTGCACCAGAAGGGAAAAAAACAAACAAACAAACAGAAACACATTCTTTAGAACCATCTAACTCAAATACTGTTTTCACCATCAATTCATCTTTGCCTGAAATTATCTTAAAAACTTGCTGTCATGAAGGCTGGTGACTGGTGCTTCTGTGGGCAATTTCAAACTAAGACACAGGCAACACTAATGGCAACTTACCCAGAGCACACAATCCCAAATAATAATCATAATTACCATCATGATAATGATAATGATGTCATAGGGGCAACAATAAAAATACAAACAATATGTCAAATGCATTAACAAAAAAAAACAAACAAAAATTTCAAACATCACACAGCACAACCCCTCTTATCCAAACCCCTCCCCCTCCCATATGACATTCCCAACTTGACCCCAAAAGCACACCATACAATCCTTGCTTCTTCCTCCCTGTTGGAGCCACGACCGGAAGTAAAACCGAGCCAACAACTCACAGGGGACATCCAGCTCTGTGTTATGGGGAAGTCTCCACTTGAACAGGACCAACTGGCACTTCAGCCGAGTCCCGTAATACCGGCTCTGATGCGACTCCCCCTCTTCACCACCAGGAAGCAGCGCGGTCATCCTTGGACCTTGCCACACGCTCCACGCCCTCTCAACCAAACCACAATGCGTTTCCATCCCCATCGTCCCTCTCAGGAAGCTGGCATGCTGTGTGCCACTTCTGCACAGCCATTCACATCAATGTATCACCCCCATGGATCTCCATAGTTCTGATAATGTCACGAAGGATGAACTGCATGAAATGATGAATAGTACGGTGCTTTTTTTTTTCTCCAAAAAAAATTTTGGATGTTTTCTGAGCTTGTCATTTTGAAATAAGGGTGATGAAGTTATTCCTCATGTTCACGCAAAAAAAGGTGATTCTCACAGGTACTGGGGAAAAAAAAATCATAAAAAGAAGACCCTTCCCTGATTCAGAGAGCTGTGGTCATGACATATTGTTCTGCATGATCAAATGCATGTCACATTTTTCGAGAGATGGGATCTGACAGCTGGTGTGTAATTCTGGATCTCAGACGAACAATTTCTTAAAAGACAAATTAAAAACAAGAAGCAAAAAGCGAGTGTGCATATACACACACACACACACACACACACACACACACATATCCAACAAAGACACATGGAGTCAAACAAAAAGAGCTCTGGATTCTCAGTCTTACATTCAGGAATGAAGAATCGGTCAGAAACCAAGAATTGTGCTACAACTTCATTTGGATGATGTAAGGAAAGAATGCCTAAAGAAAAAAAGGCACCATTCCTAGTATAAAAAAAAAAAACAAAAAAACCAACAACAAACAAACGAAATAAAACAAAACAAAATGCTCAACATATAGCGAAGAAGCATAGAAATACACCCAAAAAGTTTCACTTTTGTCACACAAAACAAAGCCCTACTATAGTCATGCAGAGCAAACAAAGCTCCATTTCTTGTCACACAAAACAAGGCTCCATTTCTAACCACACAAAATAAATAAATGTCTAGTTTCTAGTCACAAAAAAAAAAAAGACTTCATTTCAACAACAAAAAAATTACTTATCTAGTCAGGTATTCTAACCATAACTGATTTAGCTAAAGAAGGGCTGAAAGGAAGAGGATGGAGAGTCCTACTTCCACATCTACAAGTAAGAGGGGGGGAAAAATCCTGGTTACGAACATTCCCAAAGAAGGCTAAATGCTGTCACTGTACTCTCCTAGACTAAAAGACAGCAATGAATAGAAAGTAATAAAATGATGAATCAGCATCCCCAACAAGAAATAAGTGAAAAGAAAGTGCTTATACTTATGTACAAATGATATGTGTAAGCATGTGCACAAGCACACCGTCATGCGTGTGTCAAGTCTTGGTGGATTACAGTCAAACGATCTCTACCTCATGACTCGCCATTCAAGCCACTCCCTTCATTCAGGAAGTTTACTGTGGGCATGCGAAGTGCATATTGTCATCACACCATCAACTTCCTTGTGACATCACCCACTTAATTTCACTTGTGGGAGAAGCATTGTAGAAATGCCTAAAACCACCGATAATCCTTCTTACAACAGAACTAGGATCAATTTTGGAACATGTAAAAGTGACAATATACTATTCATTTCACACTCCAGATCCTTCAGTCAACATCCCAGTCAGGGATTAAGCAAGGGGGTTCTTGGCAATTCAATTTGTAAAGAAGCTGGAGGCTTTATCGACACTGAAAGCCTGTTTCCACTTTTGTTTCAGCGTAACAACAGTTTATACCTAAACCTCAGTCTAGAAGATATACCACAGAGCAGGGCTCTTTCTGATCTGATCAAACAGAATTCCATAGTTTTACCATACTTCTTCCCACCAAGACTGAGAGTTTTCAAAATTGAGAATGACACCAAAGCCTTCAGCCAAAACACAAAACAAAAGTGAAGACAACCAGATTTAACCAATAAACCACCAATCACAACACAGGCAAAACAAATTCATAGGCACTCTGCAAGAGATAATGAGAAAACTTTGTTGTGACAGCAACATTTTGCTTTTTTTTTCCCTCCTTTCCTTTTTTTTTTTTTTTTTTTTTGTTTTTAAAGACTCATCTTTCACAATCCAGTCTTTGTACTTTGATTTCCAAAGCCAGCATGGATTGAAAACACACATGCTCAAGTTGTGAATTGTCATAGCTAAAAAACATTTCACGATATTATCACTCATGCCCATCAAACTGAACAGTATGGTCTGCTGACTAAAGGATGTTAAAGGTCAATCAACATGTAACAGGTAATGAGCACTGCTGACAGCGTTGTTTGTTCCCCTTGAACCCTGGCCTCATTTCTCACCATGCTCCTGGTTATTTTGGAAACTTCTGTGCTTTCTTTGGATCTCTCCTATATCAGGTCATTTTCCACACTTTCTTTTTTTTTTTCTTTAATACAGGAAAATTATTTAATAAACATTTTCTGAACTTTTCTAGGCTTTCAAAACTCTGTAAGTACCATGACTGAGGAATCTCTCTTTAAAAAAAATCAACAATGATTAGGTCTTAGGGGAGAGAGAATATTCGTTATGACACAAATATATTTGACACAGAGAAAGACAGAAACAAAAAAAAAAGTCCCAGACAATGTCTTTGAAATGGAGGCAAGGATGACATCTTTAACCAGACAGTTGGGAGGCTTCACCATGCTCCTAAGATGTTTGACCGATATTTTAGAACACATGGCAAAAAAAAAAAAAAAAAAAAAAAAAAACTATCACTCTGTTCCCTCCTGCCTAAAAATTACTTTGATCCCCTTGTCTACTAAGGACAGTGTAAAACAATTTAAGATGTTACAATAGAAATTGAAAAAAAAAAAAATTCTTAATGGTATATGCGAATGTGATTTTGGAGTAGGAAGAGGGGAGGGAGGGGTGGAGGAAGGAGTAAGGTTGGAACAGATTTCAGTTTCATCATACATCACCCGGGCAACTGCACAGGACCCTTAGTGGATGTCACTTGGGACTGGACAACCAGTGTCCGCTCTAGACAGTGCGCATAGTCTTGATCCTGGTCGCCAGATTACAAGAAACAAAACTGGCATGTTCTGATTTTGTTTTTCAAGAGAAATAGAAATAAATGTTCTGTGTTGCTTTTTTTTAACAATCACAGGCAAACAGTCAACAAAGGCAGAAAAACAGTGAGTGACCTGTAGCAAGAAGCAAGGAAGGGTCATCCCAATCAAACTGTGTGTGGTTTGCAAAAAAAAAAAAAAGAAGAAAAAAAAAAAAAAATGGGTTGATCTCCCTTGTGACCGGACACACTGCACCATTCCTTTCAAATACCCTTTTTTTCTCAGGAACAGCAACCTGACTGAGTGAATGGGAGATGGAAGAAGGGGGGAGGAGGAGCTGCACTACATATTTCTGATAACACTGAACATTTTCCAAATTGTGATCAACACTTGCAGCAAAGTTGACCAAGATACTGAAAAAGAATAACAACCTTCTCCTATTCTCAATCTCTGATCTTCAGACAGACCTCCGAAATTCACTGCGGGCTAGAGTCTTGTGTATAAGACTATTCCTAATCCCATCACCCAGGCAGCCACATTTCGTTTTCAGGGATGACTAAATATGCCACAATTTCTATAGTTTTTATTGTTGTTATTACCATCCCACCAGCACAAGCCTGCTCTCTCTTCTACGATGCAAACACATTTTTTTTTCTCTTTAATGCAAGCCTTCACACACAGGACCTCAGTCTAGAGTATCATCTGAAGGATTTCAAGGTGGTCGCAGTTTCCACATATGTGAACTCTGCACAAATTACCTTCTCAATTCTGGATGTACCTGGTGAGGTTTGAAATCCAGATCCTTGGATCAAAAGAACATGTTTTACCCACCAGGCCAATTAGGTCCCCCAAAAGTTTCACAAATTGCTGGTGTTTAACCCGTGATTTATTCATTAACTTGTTGATTTATTAATTACTGGACCAGACTTTGTTTTTTTTTGTTTTTTTGTTTTTTTCCCTGCTTTTGTTCTCTCTCTGTTGCCAGAAAGATTCTTTTCCAAAACACTTTTACAATACCTTAATTAAACTAATGATGTAGTACAACTATGACTTCAAACCAACAAATCATTTCGTAACAACTCTATGAAAAGAACTCAAAACAGCAAGAAAGAAAAAAAAAAATACAAGACATTATCGCACACTCTTTTGTGCGGCC
>JADBJO010000216.1:872500-890000 GCA_016801955.1 Conus betulinus | reverse complement strand
GCATAAAGTGCATCCCTGTCCAAACTGCAAAAAAAAAAAAATCTGATTAAAAAATTCTTTATAACATCATTATCCTTGATCATGACTTCGAAAGAAAAAAAAAAAGCTTCAAATTCTATGTCACTTCACATCCTGCTTTCTCGATAACCTCAGTTTCCTTTTTCTTCTTCCCATTCATGCCTGTAGGAGGTTCCTGTCAAAGTGTCATGTCAATAAGTTCAAGAGAACAGTGGCGCCTTCTGGAGAGACACACTCTCTCGATTATTGTTGACAGGGAGCTCTTTGTGTGGGGTCTATATAATATCGCACCAGAACACAAACACCACCAGTGCTGCATCTCCTCTCTGGAAGGTTAAACTGCCACATGATGACCTTATGATGACTGCCACTTACAGACTGCTAGTGCTCAGGCTTCTCTGACACCAGTCTGTTTAGGGAAGTAAGAATGAAGTATGGAGTCAATGCCACTCAGCAGGCACAGAAAATGCGAACAACTACAAAAAACATATTCACTCTAAGTTAAATTCCAGTGTGACAATCATGATACCCACCAAAAAATGAGCATAATTTCAAGCACCTATGGAGATGACCTGTCTTACCTAATCAAAAACAAGATCAGTTCTGAGACTGACCTTTAAGATTGAGATTCTAGGGTTGGTCTCCTTTAAGGTTGATTTTGAAATTCGGTTGATTTTTTTTTTTTTTTTTTTTTTAATTCTTCTGGACTTCAGGATAAGCAATTCCAAACATATTTTTTTCTCTTAATCACACAGTCATTCCCAATGCACTCATAACAACAGCTGACCAGCATGATAGTATGCAAGCCAGGTTTCTGTTGACTTCACATTTTCTTCCCCAAATATTTGCTGATCTGTAATTCACAAACGTGTTTACCCTGATGCGAACTCTGCATACGCTGGTCTTATGGTGAACGATTCTGCAGGCAGTGACATCTCCTTGATGAAACTGGAACTTCAAGTTTAGAATAACAGCTTTCCAACAAATAAATCAGTTGGTTAAGTGTCTGACTCATGATCTTGGTGATCCTATGGTCGCAGGGCCATTTCAATACATAGGAATTTCTCCCTTGCAGTTAACATTTGTTCCGACTCCATTTCCTAAAAAATTCTTCGAATGAGATTAAAAACCAAGGTTCCATGCAGGAATGCATACATAAATCTTTTGGACAGTAAATCTCACCTCCAACTTTCAGAAGAGAAGGCCAGTTTACACATATACCAACACATTTAGCATGTCTTTCATTAAAAAAATTGGAAGGAAAAAATGAAAAAAAAAATTAAAAAGAATAACATGAGAAACAAATGCATCAGCAGGCCATGTTTCCATCAGCCAAGCCCAGATGGGCAGTCCAATGTGTAACTGACAGCATGAGTAAACCAGTTATAAAGCGTCTGGACCAAGTACTCTCTATAACACCACTGACTGATTCCAGCTTAATGGAGTAACTATTAGGAAATGAAATTGTTCTCCAAGTCCAATGACTTGGACTCAACTGCTGGTTAGAATTATCATGACAGTTACTGTCATCTAAAAGAATTCTATTTTATTCTTTATGTATAGTTTCTAGGGAGTGTTTTGGCGTATATATGTGTAATAATAATATAACATATGTAGATACAATGGACATTGTGTATGTGTGTGTGTGTGTGTGTGTGTGTGTGTGTGTGTGTGTGTGTGTGTGTGTGTGTGTGTGTGTGTGGATGAAAGCTTTGGAGCCATTTTATTCTGCCTCTGTCACAAAAAATACTCACACAAATTTTGTGTATGTTTTTCATTTGTGTGTGTGTGTGCATGTGTGTGTGTGTGTATGAGTGTGTATGTCTGTGTGTACATATGTGTGTGTGTGTGTGTGTGTGTGTGTGTGTGTGTGTGTGTGTGTGTGTGTGTTTGTTGTATTTAGGAAGCACCTACAGCAATTTTCTGGATAGTATAGAATAGGACGGGAGTTTCTTTTGCTTTTTTTTTTTTTAGGAATACACAGCAGGTGGCCTCACAGAAAATGCTCCACGCAAAATCTAAATTCTTGGAACAAAAGTTTGATTCATGCACTACAGTGCAGAGGCAATGGGAATTCCTCTGTTACCGAAAAGCAGTTTTAAAAAAAATTTCCATCTTTAGTACAAGAACAAAGAATAGGCCAATGTGTTCTGCACAGCCAGATATTCACAGGATGCCTCCTTTCTGGTCTAGCACTTCATAATACTCATCTTCTATGCTTGTCAGCCTCATTGCCAGACAAGAAAGATTTTCCTCTCGACACTAAGAAATGATTATTTGTATAGTGTCAAAAAAAAAAAAAACCTGCATACTTTTGTTGAAGAATATTTATTTCAAATTTTTATTAATTCAGCAAAAATTTGACTGAAATCGTTTCACAACAGAATTTTGTTTGTTTCAAAGGTCATCAATTCCAGTTTCATTTCCAGTGTCTGTACAGTTCACATCACCGATACAACCGTTCAAGGCAGCAAGGACACAGTAAGGGGTCTGTGCACCACCTGCAGCAGCAACGACCCAGCACCTGGCTGGCTGGGTGCGGATCACACACTACGGACGGATCACCTCTGCTGGCATGGTGTCCCACTCCTCCTGGAGGGCGGTGAAAAGCTCACTGACATTGTCAGGAGCATGCAAACGCACCCGGACTCGTATGTCCAGTTCATCCCATATGCACTAAATTGGGTTGAGGTCTGGCGACACTGAGGGCCAAGGAAGAACATTGATGTTATTGTTGACATGGGTTTGCATTGTCAGTCGCACAATGTAAGGCCTGGCATTGTCCTGTTTGTCCTGCTGCAGAGTCCTGTTGGAACAGCGAGGCCCGCCCATAAGAGGAAGGACATGAGGCTGGAAAATTTCAGACACATACCGCTGGCCATTCTGCTTGCCTCAAAACTTGTACCAGATGACTCCTGCCAGCATAGTGGATGGTCCCCCACACCATGACGCCTCCACCACCCTGGGCAGGTGCCTCAACCATGCAGTTCTGGGCAAAGCGCTCGTCATGTCTGCAGTACACCCCTCCTCCTCCTGTCATGATGACTCTGGAGCAGGAAGACTCGTTTGAAAAAAAGACCCTGTTCCAGTGGTTCCTGAGAGTCCAGGGATGATGCTGAGTTGCCCACTGCAGTCTGTTCACTATGATGCTGTGTGAGGACAGGTCCTCTGACAGGTCTGCAAGCCCATAGCTCTGCACCATGCAGGTGATTCCAAACTGATCAAAGATTCTTTGACCTCCGGGTGATTGCTGGGCAGTTGGTGAGGCTGACTGAAAGCAATTTCCCAGGTGGCTGACCCGGATGTAGTGTCTTGAGCTGGAGTTGTTGCCAAAGGTCTTCCAGAGCCTGGTCAGTCTGCCGTGAAGCTGCGCGATGATGACTCGGATGCCTGCTGAGGGTGCCCTGGCTCACGCTGAAGTGTCAGGCGACTTCAGGCTGGCTTTGCCCGGCTTGCAAACGCCCCAGTGCGTTCTCACATCTTGCTGACTGAGTTGCAGCATCTTTGCATTGACAGTCTGGTTTTCCTCAGAATGAATCACTGTGTGTATAGTTTGCCCTTCCTCTGAGCATTCATTCACTAAAATGTGCATGAATTTGCTTCACTCAGGGGCAAACCATGATCAAAAAAAAGAAAAATTGTCCAAATGTCCATTTTGTGCCAGTGCAATCCAACTAGCACTAGATGTGTGAGCACTCGTGAAGCACAGACGTAAACAAACATTTTCCACTGGTTGGTTACATCCTATCAGTGCTTTGGCATCGAGTATCAGACTTCTCCCTGGTGAGCAGGGGAGGGAGGTAGAGAGTCGGTGTGGTGGGCAGTTCAGGACATATAATGTTAAAAACTGTGTGAAAAAAAAAAAGCATGACTATTCTAGTTACCTGATGTACAATGTTGCTACAATGTCCACTTTTCTGACTGCATTTAGCTAACTGGTCAGCACTTTATCATCCCTGTCTTGTCTGGTTGTTTGGCTTGGGAAGCCGAAGAGCAAGTTTAAAAAAAAAAAAAAAAAAAAAAAAAAGCCTAACATGCTGTTCGCTTTCTGAGATACCTTGTCAATATTCCCACATTGCGGGTACTCTTGTTCAAATCCTTGGTATATTGGCAAAGTTACATGCTAAAAGGTTTGGTTGGGCATTCCTGCTTTGATTAGCGTAGACTTTTGTTTTGGTATCTTTACAGTTTATAAATTAAAGAAAAATTAATTGCCAAAGTCTACAATAAGAAAGAATAGACAAACTAGGATTTTGCTAAACATCAAGTGCTGCCAAATAACAGGACCAGGCTAAGTGACGTCAGTATTTAAAAAGAGCCCGACAACATCCTAGCGCATTTTTCATTAGCCCAGTTTTACAAGAAACCAACTGAACTGAAACGCCCCCAAATCTTGGGACTGGCCAGCATTTGTTGGCAAAGACAAAAGCAAACAAAAACCATTCTAAGGTTTTTAGTACGTTTATTCTCCTGCGATTGGAATTATCCTTTTGGGGTATAGAGAGGAGCAAATGTCATTTATGAGTAGCACGACAATATTTCTGAATTCACTCACCCATTTCGTGCAAAATTTCCCGCATCAAGGATGATAACTCTTTCGCACGCCGTTATGTGAGTATTTTGACCAATCGTATGTGAGCATTTTCATTCGCTGCGAACCTACATGTGATTGTCAAGCAACGATATCAACAAAGTGCACTGGAGCTTTTTGACATCACCTTCACGGATAAACAAACAACTGCACCATGTAAGTATCTGTAATTTGAACTCAGCTTTGTGTCTCCATTTGTCTCCGATTGTTGATCATTCAAGGACTTAAGATTGGAAAATCATCACAATTAGATTGCTTTCGCAAACTGTCTTTTTAATTAGATGCAAAATTAACGGAATTTGGAAGGGGGAAGCAAAACACCGGCCTTACTTCTTTACTTTGGAGATCACCACTGTTGTGTGGACACCCTCCTGTAGAACATGTCTGAAGAACTTCCATCCGGGAGTGGTGAAACAACAGCTTTACCAGCGAAACGAGGATCGATCACCTTAACTCTGACCGTCACCATGAAAGAACAAGGGTTTGTTGTTGGGACTGAACGGAAACCAAGGTAAAATCTAGACACCTTGGTATTTCAAAGACACCACGTCAGTTTCCTTGTTCGCCCCTCTAAATGTCTGTAGAATAATTTCCTAGTTGGGGGCTTGTCACCACACACCACCCTAAAGTACTGTCAGAGCAGGCAACATGCAGGGGAAAATGTGCAAGTGCAAAGTAAAAAGCAAACACTGCATTTAGACTAACACTACATTGTGGGTAACACTACATTGATTTTAGGTGTGTTTTTTTTTCTGCCCTCAGCACCCTGTGTCTCGTAAAGCTTGTCTCTGGTTCTTAGAGACTAGACACCTTCATTGAAGGGATAGATCTCCTCCCACCCCACCCCTCTTTCAACCCCATCCAGTCTTCCCCCTTCTACTCTCCATTCTATCAGATTAAAAAAAAAAAAAAAAAACACTCACAGAAAAAGAAAACAAATCAAGGTATTGACTGCGTCCATTCACAGTAAAGAAGAAGAAAATCAAGAGTTTGTGGATGAGAATGGGCAAAGATCAAGATGGTCTAAACACACCTGTCTTGCCATCTCAGTTTCTTTATAATAACACAAAAATTAGGACAAATCTTTGCCTTTCTATACAACATCAAATAACAGAAAAAGTGGTGTGCAGGGGCCCTTTACTTTCAACACTTACTCACCTTCAAACAGGTATTCTCTCTGTTATGTTTTTTTTTTTTCCCCTGTCAAGGAATTTTAATCAAAGAACGCCCAAAATTATCGCAGATGTCAAATAAACACACAAGTTGGCATGTATTACCTAATTCAGCCTAATAGATAAACACTCTTCAAAGGGAAGTTAGCTGCTGCAGTTTGAAGGGGTTCCTGAAAAGCAGGATTACCAAATGAACATGTTGGTAAGAAGATGAAGGTTTTTCATTCAGAGTGAGCAGACACCTAGTGACTCATTGAAAACTGCTTGCTCTTTGAAATGTTGTTAATTAATGATTGCTTTACAAGTGTTTGAAAAGGATTGAATTAAATTAGTCATTCTTTCACTTTTTTATGTGAAGTAGTATTTTAATTAAAGCCTGTGTATTTCATTTTAGTTTATATACTGTTCCATATTTTAGATCTGCATTAATTTTGACTCTTTGTTTTTCTTTTGCTTGGAATGAAACATAAGAATCATGAGTGAGGGAGACCTTGCACATATGCATGCTGAGACTTGAGCGGTCACATACCCAACTGCATTAACTAGTTCGTTCCCTACATTAACACATACAACCCCTTTCTGCCCCCCTCCACCCCCCTTCCCCTCCAAACACATGTGGAAACTTTCAAAGATAGTTGGACATGTACATACACACGCACATGCACACATACACACGCACACGCACACACACACACACACACACACACACACACACACACACGTGTGTGTGCACATGCACTCACACACACACACACACACACCACACCATGCATGTGTGCATACTCACATGTCCCCCCCCCCCCCCCCCCCATACACACACACACATGCATGCAAGCACACATGCATGCACACACACATACACTCAAATCAAAAATAGCAAATGTATCACCCAACTACTGCAAATTATTCTGAGATTGTTTTATTAAAGTTCTATCACTGGTTGCTTGTAATCTTAATTGTGATATACGGACATTGCCATGCTTCTGTTTTCCAGTTTATTTATACCATTATTTTTATATTTTAGTACAGTTGCAGTTGTTTATCTAGATATTGTTTTCTTTGGTTTCTTTTTTTTTTTTTAGTTCTGTAAAACTTAATGGGGACAGATGTGAAACTGAAAAAACAGCACACACACACACACACACACACACACACACACACACACACGCAGAGGATGGTGGCTCTAGGCAAGGGGAAGAGAAGAGGGAAGCAGAAATAAAGGATGTCTTGATACATATGTATATATATGGCAAAGAATGTGTGGAAAGGAAGGGGAATTAAAGAATGGCTGTGTCTGTCCATACTTGGTGTGTGTGTGTGTGTGTGTGTGTGTGTGTGTGTGTGTGTGTGTGTGTGTGTGTGTGTTTATTACATATTCACATATAACCAGGGTGTTTATGTTTCTTCCCCCCGCACACACACACACACACACACACACACACACATATTGACATTTTCTTGCTTGAGTGATCAGAAACAGCAGTTTGTTTTTTTTTAAAACCATTGCCATGGATTTCGGACACATCTATTATTTCAACATTTTGAATGATGATTCCCATTGCACCCTGTTGCAGAGAAAAACATGGCAGACACAGCAGTTCTACAGCCTAAGTCCATGGTGCGTCCCAAGGTGTGGGACGAGGAGGTGGAGGAAGCCTACAGGTTTCAGTTGGCAGGCTACAGGGATGCTATTGAGTACAAACAGATCCAGAAAACAGAGCATGTAAGTCCCACCAGTACAGCTTTAGACTTTAGGTGCCTTCTGTGAGGACAGTGGGAGAATGGTGGGGGGAGGGGGGAGGGGTTGCTTGTGTCCTTGCCACATTGTTGATTTTGCAAGTGCCATGTTTGCTTGAGTTGCCACCTGGTGTTTTCAGGGATAGTGGGGGGTAGAGGTGTGGTGATGGTGAAGGGGTAAAGTTCAATGGAATCACCTGCCCCTCCTTCCACCTCCCCCACCAATACCATTCTAGAAAATAACAAATCTGAATGTGACTTAAAACCTCCACCCTTCTTCATTTCCACTCCTTTTCAATTGCATTTTTGTGAAGGGAAGAGTAGGAGAGTGAATGGAAGAGCAGTGGAGACTGTAACAGTGGAAGGCATATTGCTGTCATTTCCTGATGTTAAGCTAAGGGCCCTGGTATTTACCCCTTATGGTTAGGAGGGTATTTGAGCTTTATGCAGTCAGACGTCCTGTTGGTGAAGTGCACTGCCTGCCATACTATATGTGGTTCACACTGTTGGACTGAAAGTAATCTCTCTAGTATACCTGCTCCTTTCTTCTGCCTGATATGTAATGTGGTGATATGACTTTACCAATTATGTTTTTGAGAGCTATTCAAATTGAATCTTGGTATTGACTGTCTTAGGAATCTCTCTAGTATTACCTGCTCTTTTTCTTCTGCCTGATATGTCTTTACCAATTACGTTTTTGAATCTTGGTATTGACTGTCTTCATTTACACACATTACATAAATCTTGCTTCTGTATTTGGTTTCATCTTGATAATGAATATCGTTCTTTGTATAGTTCACAATGCATCATGGTCAAGTTCACTGGATTTTTTTTCTCTCTCATTTGGACAGCCTGACACTCATCTTTGTCGCTACTAACAAGGTTGGGGGAGCTCTCAAATGGGTCAAACTCATTGGCTTGAAGAAACATTGTGAGCTCGGAACCAACAGGTCAAAACAATCTCCTCAGCCATCACAAACACACGGCTGTGGTTACACAAGATCCATTAGAGATCAGGCTCCATTTAAACTCCTTCAACCAGGCACCTGAAAAAGCTTGCATGGAGGGGCTTTAGGCTTACACACACCAATACTGTATTATGCACAAAGTAGTCACACTCTGCTTTGTCTTCATTTTGTTGATCAGTGAGGGAAGTTCCTTGTCTGTTCTTTGTGTCTGCTTGTCTGTTTTTGTGTGCAAGGTGAATGGATACCACCGACAGCAATTGCTTTGGAGTTTTATGCATGTAATAGTTTAAACAAGATGGCAAATCTTCTTCATATACAGTTTACATCTCCCTGCCTCACAGAAGATATTCCATTCAGATTTCTGCCTTTTTTTTATTTGCCTATAGACTAAAAAATTCATTTAAGAGTTTGAAAAGACTAACAAATTTAACAGTAGGTTTATTGATCGATTGGTTGACTGATTGGCATTCCACTGCCTTTTTTTTTTCATACACTCAGATTGATCGCTGGCCACACAATGGGTATGTGAAGAAGCTGGTGAGACGTGACGGCTACTTCTACTACTACAACAAAACCAGAGAGTGTCCTGACAAGGACATCAACAAAACCAAGATGTACTCCTACTAACTCTCACTGTTGTCAAGCTGTACTGAAACTGTGTGGAAAACGTCAGGTTGTGTGGGGAAACCATCACATTGTTGTGGAAGTTGTGCGAAACTGGAAAGAAATCTGAATGAAAAAGGGAAGAAAATGAGGAAAGATGGGAAAATTGTGCCCCCCCCCCCCCCCCCCCCCCCCCCCCATCCATCCCTGCTTCCTCCTCCCATCTATATAAACCCTCTCCATCTACCCTTCCCCTACTCCATCTAAACCCACTCTCATCCTCTATCCATCTTAACAAAAGGAGAAAGATGAGAAATGTATCCAGAAAAGGGGATAAATTTGGGAGGGAAAAAAAGAGGGATGATAATTTTTCACAATGAGAGATTTGATCTTTTCAAAGTAATTCTTAAAAATTACGCAGAAAGTGTGATAAACTGAGTGTGCATATTGATATTTTCTGCGGAAATTTGTGTGTGTGAAAGAATGCATAGCACTTTTTACGTCATGCTGTTTGTTCTAAGGCAGTTATCTCAACATCAAATTTATTTTCTGTGAAACTCTGAGGAAAAACTTCAAAGATTTTTAATCATATATGTACACAAACCCAAATTTAAAAAAAAATAATGTGCTAATGGTCAAATGAACAGTGATTAGAATTGCAGGAGTAAGTAAAGAAAAAGAAGAAAAAAAAAAAAAACAAGCAGTGGAATAAAGAAACTGTAATAAACAATTTTCATCTGATCTAATTTCAATTAACTGTGAGAACAAACGGAGTGAAACAGAGAAAGAAAAAAGAGATGACAGATATTTCTTACATATCTATCTATATCTGTCTATCGATCTATATACATAAATGGTGGCCATGTTTGTGTTCAAGCGATATAGTCAAACAGAATTACAAAAATTCACATATTTATATTATCACATAGATCCTGTCATTTCATTTTCATTCAATGCTGTTAGCCATAGTATTTTTGCTAACACACATAACAGATAATGTTTTTTTTTTTTTAATTTTTTGCCGTCATCCAGTGCTTTTGGCCTTTATATCATGTTATTAACAGAACAGATCATATATCGAATAACATGAAAAAAGATGAATTCAACATTTCTTTTTATTAAAGAAATATAATTCACCTTGTAAGATACTGGTCAAACTGCAACTTCACTCTCAAAATAAAGCTTTGGTTTACATGATTTATGGTACACAAATATGAACATGAATTTGTGCTGGCAAGTGCCTGCTTTAAATGGAAAAACTGTAAACGAGAAGTATTCCTGACCTAGGTTTACCAGTGATATGGTTTTTCTTTGGGGCTTAATCAAGTTTTATCCTGACCGATTTTTTTTTCCTTTTGATCAGCCCGGCACCAATGATTGTTTGAAGCAGATCTGTGATGTATGTGTTTTATTGGAAAATGAGTGTGTGTGCTGGACCATCTGTGTAGCTTTTTTTTTTTTTGTAAGGTTTGTTTTGTCTTTTGTTCAGTCAGAAGAAGAAAAAGCCGAGAGTTAAAGTAGTGTGTGCAATGAATCTGAACAGCTTTGCCATCAACTGATGTATAGGACAACCGGGATAAAACCAAGGACACTGCTTGACTGTGAATCTCTTTGTATTACAAATTAAACTTGATCAGTCTTAACTCATGGAGAGAGAGAGAGAGAGAGAGAGAGAGAGAGAGAGAGAGAGAGTGTGTGTGTACATGTGCATGTGTATGTGCATATGTGGTACACACACATGCATTTGTGACTGGTTTTTTTCACATTCACTACTTGTGTCATGGGTATGGTCCTGTTAGGAACATTCACTCAGTCTCTGGTTCAATCAGGAAGCAATGATTATCATCGGATGAACTTTTAACAGGTGCTCTCCTGCATACGCTGGATCAGAATACGCACCCCTAAACACCATGGAAGTAACTAAGTTGCGGTGTAATGTCTCCTCAAGTGGGCTTCTTCATGACAGACTGATACTAACAGCTCCCTTTGGACTGTTACTACTGATGCTATGGCAGGCTAACCTGGTGTGTGCCTGTACCTAGGGAGGAAATGGAAGGATTCTTGTGAAAGTAATCCCATCAAGCAGGCACAGAAGATGAGAAAGCACACACAAAGAAAGAATGAATCAAGCAAGTTCAAAACAGGATTTTCCTTCAGATTATGGGTAACAAATGGAGAAGAGATAAGTGTTAACTTCAGGACAGTAGATACATTGGAAATGAAAAAAAAAAAAAAAAAGTGCTGGGTCTGGAAAATGTCGAACAGCAAAACATAACCTGGGATGTTTTTGCTCACATTAGCCATGCAAAAAAATGGCCAGGAAAAAACATTACATCAGCTGTAACTTGCCTTTGCATAATACAGTAGAATACTATGATGTTAAAGTAAAGCTTCAGAGCACTTCTAACTGAACAAGAAGAGTACAAATGATTGTAAGAATTGTTTCAGTGGGGAGTGGGGAAAAAAGTGTGATGTTTTTGTCCCAAAGGACCTCATCAGGCTGTTGCCAAGGTGATGCCAGAAAGACATTTTACAACAGTGAAAAATGGTTTTAATGTTAAAGCTTTTCTGCACTATCATAAAGCGGTTTCTTGTCATCTGTTCAGCAACAGTCCAATGTGTTCCTACTCCTTATGGGACAAACATCTCCATTTTTTTTTTTTTCTACAGAGAGATCATTCTCTCAAGAACAATTTGTTTCTCTGTATTGACTGGTCTTTGTTATTCAGCAGTCAACATTTTCTCCTAATTATAACCTTGAAAACTCTTCGTGAACTTCTTCAACTCAATAGCTTTGTGCTCAACTTTAACTATGGCACTGCACACACACTTTTGACATGCTGAAAATTTCAGCATCAGCAGAAAGCTGATTTTTTTTTTTTTTTTTTGAGCACACACACACATACACAGGACACTTCTTGATTATTTATGTTGTTCTTTCCTACAGGCCAAAAACTGTTTAGTTTTCACCCTAACAATGTTGGTTTGAAGCGGGTCAAAGTTCATTCACGAAACAAGATGGTTGTGCAAATGCAATGCTTACTGCCAGAAGCAACTTCACTGTGATAGGTGAAGGATCCAACATCAAACAAAGGGAGACAAAGGGAACATCATTTTGATGTAAAAGTCATCCAAGTGCATTTGCTGATGGACACTATGAACGGCCCATGTTATACTCGCATATTTTTCACAATGAAAGAAAAAGGCTTGCTAAAAGTTAGTAGCAGCATCTATGAAAGATTGATTCATAAATATTAAAAGTAAACTTACTAAACTTTCAAATTCAGGCATAATTATTGTGTACACTTTTGTTAGTTTTTTAAAGTCTGCTGGATTTTTGAAATGATAGTCGATCCTGATGTAATGAAATCTAGTTTTAGTATGTATAAGGTATACCTTATATGCCTTTATCAGTTTTGTAAGTCTGCTGAATTTTTGTGTGACTATTATGGCTTCCTTTAGATGTGTAGCTCTATTATGGCCTCTGTTAGATGTGTCTTCCTTTAGATGTGTAACTCTATTATGGCCTCTGTTAGATGTGTAACTCTATTATAAAACAGAAAAGCTACATAATTCTCAAGAGTATTCTCAAGGAGTTTTGGGGCCACTTTTTCAGCAAGACTCATCAATTCTAATCTTTTTAACGATGAAAGAATTAATGTTAGAAAACAGTGCTGAATAAATCCAATGAAAGCAGCTGGGAAAGCAGCATATGAATATCAATAGATTCTTTTCCTTTTATTTACTGAATTCAGTATGTATACTGAAAAATTCCTATCCATTCAATGCCAATTTTCAGTACAATGGATTCTACAGCACAATTCTTGTCCTGTTGATGTCTGCATATTGATCTAATACCATTCAACTGTACTCTCCAGCTGTATGCCTTTTTAGTTTTTTTCCCTCCATGCCCAGCTGTACTCACAAGACCTTCCCAAGGCAGTTTCCACATAGGGGGAAAAAAAAAAAAAAACATGTCCACGAAAAACAAAAAACAAAACACAATCTAACAACCAGAGCATTCCAGGGATTTCAGAGATTCTCCTTACCTCCCTCATCTTCAGAGTCTCACTCCAAGAACCCACATAACAACAAAAATTGTAACAAGAGAAAAAGTGCAAAGACTTAAAGCAAATGACAGAAGAATGGCCTACAAAGGCAGAAAAGCATTAGATGATAAAACTGGAAACTAGAACACACACACACACACACACACACACACACACACACAATCAAAGAGAGTGACAGGAACGAGGAAAGCTCAAGTATGTAATGCTCATCAGGAGCATTTAATGTTCATCAGGAGGTGCTACAATTTGCACCAATAGAATCTGTTGACATCCCAATGGGGGCAATCTGTTTTGACCACCTGTGCATGTGTGTCCATGTGAATGTATACATATGTATGTAAGCATGCACATATATCTGTGTATTTATTTGTATGTGCACACAAGTACATGAATCAGAAAATTGTGATAAATGTTTTAAAAGCATGAACATAGCCGTCCACATACAATCTGATTCTTCATGACAATCAAAGAAGAAGTCCAACACATTTTATTTGCACCAAAGAAACGTCACCCACTGAGCAAAGACAAGAAAAAGTATAATCACAGTCTTTACTTTGTCTCAACACACACTGCTCTCTTCTATTAAGATATTTTATGATACAATTTTCCCTCTCTTTGCCTCCAATGAAGGACATAAGCGCATGCCCGCATAAACACACACACACATACACACGTATGCTCTTGTGTGCACGTGCATGCTTGCGCACGCATGCACGCAAACACGTACGCACACACACACTCACTCACACACGCATACACACACACATGCGCGCATGCACACTCACACACATGCAAGCATGCACGCATATTGTATATACACATACAAACACGCAATATCCACCATGTAAATATGCAATTCCCATTACACTTACAAGCATTTCTAAAAGAGAACATGGCACCACTGCTCTCTTCACAGACATAAAGCCAATAACATATCTGCACCTTCAGAACAATGTAACACTTAGAAAAGTGCAGGACTTATTTACAAAAGGATTTACACCTACACAAGTGTAAGATTATGTCTAATGGTGAAAACAGCTACTAACTTCAAGATAACCAACAACAACAATAGTAATGGGCATAGAATTTTCATTGTTCCTTGGCAAGAACTATGAGGTTGATGACTGGCAGAAGTTTCACCCTGTGACTATTGTTGATCCTATCGTTTGGAGCTCCATTCAGTATTCAGGGACGAGGCATGGATGATTTTACAAGTTATGTTTGTATACTACAACTCGAGGTACCCTCATTTCTCCAGAACATTTTCATGCATTCAGTCTTTCTACCCTTCCCTCTATCCATACTCTCTGCACCTTTGTTGTAATTTAACATTCCCTGTTTGGACGTTCCCCTTCAAACAACACCCCCTACTCTCCCAAATTACCCCCTTGGCTGACAGAACCATGAGCTTATGATAAAGAAAAGACTGTTCCTGCTGAGAAATGCAACAGGATGAGCCTGTACACGGCTATGTATGGGGAGGCGTGAGAGAGAGCATGGAAGAAGAAAGGTATGAGGCACCAGATGATCACCTGCTTTTCTCAATAATAGCATACAAGTTTGGCTGAAACAACTGCATCAAAGCAAGTTCACCACCACTGAAACATGTTCACAGATACACTCATGTACATCAACACCCTTTTAGATACTCCAACATCAAGCTGAAACAAACCATGCTTGCTGTAACATCATCTTGTGCAGCACTGAACTCACATTCTGATGTTGCGAGCTCAAACCCAGCTAGCTCCATACACAAAAATGGCTTTTTCTGTTGCTGACTTAACATGTTGTTCAGATGGTATCTGCATGGGGAAGGTAAGCCACCAAACCCCCACTCTCCTGAGATACTTATTCCATCTGCAGTGTTACCTATGGTCAGTGTGAAGATCACACCTGAATGGAGTGCATCTTGGAGACTCTGCAGAAGAAAAATGCTCTTTCACTTACCCAGCCACACTAGTAGCCTCCCACAACTTTGTGCACACTATTTCGCTTCTAAAGCTCAAGTGCTGTATACTACTCGCAGACAATACCTTCCGATAAACTGAGTGCACACCTTTCGCTTCTTTTTAAAGCTCAAGCTGCCCCACACTCAAACAGACAGCGCTGGCATGAAAATAGCAAAAAGTTTTGTTTTTTTTTTAAGGATTTTTTTTTTCAGATAAAGAGAAATGGAGGGATGTTAAACAAATTAATTGATAATTTGAAGGAAAGGAGGACATTGTATTGACCTTTATTCTGCACATAAGCAGACACATGAACATTGGACTGGGTTTTTTTTTTTTCCCCTGTTGAATGCACATGAATCAACATTCTGTTTTTGCAAAACCAGCAAAGTAAAATCCTAACTACTACAATAACAGTGTTAGGGGAAAAAAAACAAACCCTTTCCCCTGAAAAAAAAAACAAAGGGAAATAAGGACTGAAACGATATCCACCAACAGGCCACGAACTTCCACCTCCGTGATGTCCCTTCCTTGCCCTGTTCCTAGGTGGAACATTCAGGATAACAGTTTGGTGACCTGCTCCGGTGTGCGAGGCACGATGGCCTGGACATCCTTGTACTCGTGTTTGGGGTCTGAGATGGCTGAGTACATTTGTTGGTAGGCCTGGCAGATCAGCTCCACAGAGTGCCTTTTCACTGTCTCTCTGCAGGAGGAGCAAAACACAGAAATCAACTCACCACCACAGAAATCTATGTAACAAACAACTATGTGTAAAAAAAAGAAAAAAAAAAAAGAAGAAAACTGACTCATTAAAAAAGTGCCAAGCAAGTGCTTTAACTGATGTCAATAATTCCCAATTAATAATATGAAACCAAATCAGTTCAATACAAAAAGAACAAGATGCTAAGCATATAAATGTACTCCCAGTTTATCCTGAATACACGTGACGTATTCCATAGAGAGGAAAAACCATCTTGGGCAGTGTAACCGTTAGTAATGGCTATTCTGGTAAACATCAGGCATCATCTGTGACCTATAATGATATACTACAAATTTTCAGAAAGATCGGCTAAGAACTTTCTGAGATTTTCCATAAAGAAGAAAACCATTATGGGCCGTTAGTAATGGCTATAATGGTAAACTTAAACACATCGGGCATCATCCATGACCCATAATGAACATACCTACAAATTTTCAGAAAGACATAGGCCATGTACTTTCTGAGATATTCCATAAAAAAGAAAACATTATGTGTCATTATAGCTCTTAGTAACAGCTATAACGGTACATGAAAAACATCATGCATCATCAGTGACCCATAATCAACATACCTACAATTTTTTTATAACAATCGGCCTAGTACTTTCTGAGACATTCCATAAAAAAGAAAACCCATATGGGCCGTTATAGCTGTTAGTAACTGCTACAATGGTAAACTAAAACATTGGGCATCATCTGTCACCCATAACGAACATATCTACACATTTTCACAAAGATCGGCCAAGTACTTTCTGAGATATTCCATAAAGAAGAAAAACCATTATGAGCAGTTATAGCTATTGGTAACGGCTATAACAGTAAACTAAAACATCAGGCATCATCCATAACCCATAGTAAACATGCCTGCTAATTTTTACAAAGATCGGCCAAGTACTTTCTAAAGATATTTTATAAAGAAAAAAAAACCGTTACAGGCCATTACAGCCCATTTAGTAACAGCTATAACAGTAAACTAAAATATCGGGCATCATCCATGACCCATAATGAGCATACCCTGCTAATTTTCACAAAGACCGGCCAAGTACTTTCTGAGATATTCCATAAAGAAGAAAAACCGTTACAGGACATTACGGCCGTTAGTAACGGCCATAATGGTAAACTAAAACATCTGGCATTATTTGTGACCCATAATGAACATTCCTACAATTTTTTAGAAAGATCGGCCATGTACTTTCTAAGATATTCCATAAAGAAGAAAAACCGTTACTAGCCATTACAGCCATTAGTAACGGATATATATAGGTAAATAAAACATGGGGCATCATCCGTGACTCATAATGAACATACCTGCTAATTTTCACAAGATCGGCCAAGTACTTTTTGAGATACTCCATAAAGAAGAAAAACTGTTACAGGCCGTTACAGCCGTTAGTAATGGCTGTAACGGTAAACTAAAACATTGGGCATTATTTGTGACCCATAATCAACATACCTACAAATTTTCACAAAGATCGGCCAAGTACTTTCTGAGATATTCCATAAAGAAGAAAAACTGTTACAGGCCGTTACAGCCGTTAGTAACGGCTATAATGGGGTAAACTAAAACATCGAGCATCATTCACGACCCATAGTGAACATACCTGCTAATATTCACAAAGATCGGCCAAGTACTTTC
>JADBJO010000216.1:852500-867500 GCA_016801955.1 Conus betulinus | reverse complement strand
ACAAGATCCACCATGCAAATCAACAAATCACTTAATCACCTGAGCACTTTTTTTTTCAACACAAACCCACACTTGCTCTCTCTAACACACACACACACACACACACACACACACACACACAACGTGCACACACACACACACACACACACACACACACACACACACACACACCTTTTCTTCCAAAACACACACACAAATAAAAAAAAAAAATAAAAAAAAGATTAAAGCAATCTGAACTAGAACAGCATCAACAACAGCACAGACCTCCATCAATGTCCAGCAGTCATTTTTTAATCAAATTAACTCAGATTCTATCCCAGTAACCCTCTGATATGGATCTCCATCCCAATTTGATGTGCTCATCCTTGGGATATGTTACATCTTTCAACCAAGCTATTTTTTTTCAACTGTTCAGCAACCTTTGAGTACCCACACCCCATACAAATACCTCTTGCTGACAAACCAACCCTGGCAGCAGTGATAAGAACATCAAGTCACGTTGTTTAAAGCCAAGCGCAGAGGCCATATTAAGACTGAATAAGTATACCAGAACCACTATAACATCAAGCACACCATGATCAACAGGTGAATTTCTTTTTTTCAGATGATGTCTTCTTTTCTAAGTAACATCAAACACATGAAAATCTGTTATGCAAATAATAGTGTCACTTTCTATGTTGTCATTTTCTCTATGTTATTATGACTGCTATGATAACAAATTTACCACGAGTAACAGTGCCAAAGGGAAAGTACCTGAATCTCAGTGTGCTGCTTGGATACAGTGGTAGATCTGTGTCAGTCCCACACGACTGAGGACATAGGCTGCCTGTTCACTGGTCAGGGTGTCCACGTGAGCCTCCGTCTGCAGCCAACACAGCATCAGTCATACTCTTTACCTACATTTTATCTTGTGTATACAAAAAGAAAGGCAATATCACTTGTATGTCAGAGTAGGAAATCCCAGTTGATTATAATTTCCCACGTAGTCAGAAGTATCTAAATCATATCACTGGAGAACTTCTACAAAGCTCCAGAAAAAAGGAATATGAAATCCATCTGCTGAATGCCAGAAATTCTCTCACTGAAGTTTGACCCAACCATGCACCATTCAGCATTTTTTCAACCTGTTGATGGATAAAGATCAGGGACTCACCTGAGCTTGCAGCATCTCCAGCCGAGTATCAGTGAATTGGTACAGAGCCAGGGTGGAATGGATGAGATAGATACAGTTGATCATGTAAGGCCGCCATGTCCACACTGTGTTCAGACGACTGGCTGACATGGAGCACATCTGCAGCAACGGGTCTATCACGCATGACAGAATCTGCACACAGAATGGGACGTATGTGCAATAACGTATCAACGACACATGACACACACTCACAACAAACAAATCTACACTGGTGGGCTGACCATTTGCAACAAAATCTGCATGTATGTTTGATTACACTTAATATTTATTCTATATCAACGGGTCAAGCATATATATGAAAGTCCGTTAACATGTGAAAAATACATTTTCCATACGTGTGTTAATAAGAGATCACTACAAACATAACACAAAGAGACATTAGACAAAAAAAGCAAGCAAGAAAAGGATGACTGATCACTCCTGGTGAACTGCAGTGCTGGGGCTGTTGCACAAAAAATCTGAGTGTGGCTGTGATGGGAAGAACTGGAATGGAATGCAAATCTTGCTTTGGAGGGGGCAGGCAAGATGAGACACAAAAAAAAACAGAAAGAAAAAGAAAAAATGCTAAAAGGAAAGGACAGTAAAATCTGAGAAGCAGAGAGAAAGGCATGACAGAATGACAGAGAGAAAGACAGACAGACAAAGAGAGAAGAAGAAAGGTACGTTAACATGTAAAATCCTTAAAAAAAAAGAAAGAAAGCCCTCTGTACCTGTTTGTAGTCCTGTTTCTTATCATCAACAGGCACCACAGAGGCATCATGGCAGGCCAGCACATCACGTAGCAGCTGCAAGGTCTGTGTCAAGGATGATGTGGGGCCAAGGTCAGACGGGGGCAGATCCACCTATGAGGACAGAAAATGGCAATATATTAGTCATGAGAAATGAAAACAATCCCATATCGATTTTTGGTCTGGGGGGTTTGCTGTTCAATCCTCCCACAGTACCCCTTCTTTCACATGGCCTTTCCCAGCTGCCTACAGCCAGCCACATACAGTTGCTGGATACACTGCAAGCAGACCACTGTTAGGCTGTTGTCATGAGGCGACTCATTTCAAACCACCTAAAGTGCAGCAGAGTCTTTTCTGGGGGTATTCAAAAGTGCTTATTCTGATTTAACATCCACATGTTACCACCTCCTCCTAGGCCCATGACCAACAAAGGGAGGAGATCATCAAACCTAGAGTCACTTAAAGGAAACACATTCTCTTATCACAATGATGAAAGATAAGGACGATCATGATGATGTTACCAAGTTCTAAAATTACATGACAGGACTGTTTCATGATATCTTTTATCCTGCCATCAACAAAGTTGACAGACACAAACACCGATAGTGTGAGGTGAGAATTCTGACCAGTGTCATTCACTCAATTCGCTTTACAGCCGGGCAAGACAAAGATAAAAGATTCTTTGTCAATGAATATTGAAATGAAACGAAAAGAATCAGAAAATCAATTCAAACCTATCTGTCAGTGGCAAATTTTTAAACCATATTTACGTATTTACCATTTCAATCATTTATGTACTGATCTTATTTACCAATCAAGCATTTATCTACTGATCTTATTTACCAGTTCAATCATTTATCTACTGATCTGTCTGCCATTGCTCTTCAATGACCAATTTGCCCATATCTTCCTATCAATTACGCTCTGTGCTTCATCTCCATACAGGTTCTTTGTGAAAGGTTGAGTGGCAAGACCTGGCTCTGTGACCAAGCACCTTGAGCTCATTCAGGCACCAGTTGCAATCTACTTCAAACCAAACCCCCAAAATGTTAATTTTGTTTGTTCACTTGTATTAAGTGTGACTGTCAAAAACACAGCATGAGAGTGACAGAGGACAGTACATTTAACGTGATTATGGAGAAGTATGGGCTCAGCTACTCTTAAACTGACAATGATGACTCAGACATCAGTACTGAATGTGTCTGAAGATAATTCTGTCTTAAGTGACAACTGGGTGACCTAGATGTGGACAGTCTGCATGGGTGATTGGATCCATGCTTGGATCCTTCTCAATGGAGATGAGCAGAAAAGAAATCAGAAAATCAATTCAAACCTATCCGTCAGTGGTCAGTCATGAACACCATCAACACACATACAGACACAACATCAAACGGATACGTCTACTACTAGATGTTCATTCAAAGTTTAATGTAATTTGGACACGCTAAGAATTTTGTGTGTATTTCTTTTTTCAAAACATGGATAGTTCATTAATTTTTTCTAGCATTCTAGAACGTTATAACAATTTTGTTTTTAAGATTAAATTCAATGTCTTCATGTGTGAAATATGTCTCGTGTTGCTTCTGCTGACCTATCTGACGATAAAAAATAAAGAATATACCACTGTTGTCAACACTGTACCTTGTCTAAGAGACGGTTGGCGTGGCAGGAGAGACTGTTGAAGAACATGCGCGATGACTCAGATCCTGAACCTCAGAGATGGTTGTCAGCAGCACTGACTCGGGAGCCACAATTTGCCTGCCAAGACAGAACGTTTACATGTTGCATCACCTTCTAGCAGCATCACAAGAAAGCCTTTACTTGGAACCAGGCAAGGTAAAAGCAACAGAAGCCATCTAAACAGCACTTAGCATCAGACTTCAAGGAGACAAATGGGCCCCCCCTGGAACTGATTGGAAAGAACGGCCAAGGACAGGCCTCTACAGCCAATCATTGTTGCAGACCTGCTTACCCTAAAACTACTATTGGTGTGCTTAAAAAAAAATGACAAAGACTGTGTACAAAACAGACTGCAAACAAAATTCCAAATTTCTGTAAAAGCAGGTTGGGGGTTGAGGGTGGTGGAGGGAATTCATGAAGTTTTCACCTACTATCATATTGCAGAGGGTTCGTCTGAGTAGTAACCACTTGATCTAAGATAAACTACAGTGAAAAATAGGTTCTTTCTAACAAAAATTACTTTCAAACCCAATTTATCAGCATAGTAGTTTTGCACAAACTCATGCTCTCTCACTAATTTTTTTTTTCTTTGTTCCTAGCATGTTGTGGAAAAAGGAGACACAGCCTAAAGGGATTTTTTTTTTTTTCTGTCCCAACATCTGCACCACCTCAGAGGCAGTGCACCCACCCACGCCGCTCATTCCAACACCCCGTTTCACAGCCACAGCCCGGTCAGCCCCGCCACAGCCCTGGCACCGGCAATCCACAGGGAGCAGTCATTGTCAAGTCGTCGCCAAGAGGCAACCCACCGAAGGAGACACTGCACTGCTGCCGAGTCACTTCAGTTGTGTTCAGTGGTGCCTGTTCTGATTTAACATATGCAGGACACCACCTACTAAGCCCCCTACTGATGACAATAATTACTTAGTCGTGGAGCCGGCGTTAGTGAGCTCTCCCTCCAGAGGGCACCACCACCACGTCCATCCAACGACAGCCCCACGGACTCACCATATCAATGACCCCGATGGAACCAAACCAAAGCCACAGACATGGAGAGGACATCGAAATTGAGGTCACCATGAGAGCAGGGCATGAAAGGCCACAGAATTTTGAGACATTTTTTTCCATGCTGATTGGTGAGAATGAGGATGATTAAGATGATGCTATGGATTTTTCCATTTTGGTCTGAGACTACATGACAGGGCTTACTCTACTCTTCCTTTCATCCTGGCATCAACCAGGCCTGAGAGATACAGGCACCTGCAGTGTTGGTCAGGAAATTTGAGCAACACTCTCAGAAACGCATCCATTAAGTGGATGAAACTCGACTGTGTGGTCCCAGTCTTCCCAACTGAGTCCGCAGCAAACTCATCTCTGGGTAGGAGCCGGTCGGGGCAGAAAAACCCACATGACTCTGATGGGATTTGAACCCATGACTTCCCAGCTGGGAGTCCGAGATGCTAACCACTTCATCAAGGCAGCTCAGCCTAACACGATTTCACGCATGGAAGTTAGCTAGAGTTGCTGATCTTTGGATTAAGTGCCTGCTATGTCTGCAAGAACAATTACTACTCCAGGACTCAAACTCTAGTATTTTTTTTTTTTTCCAGCCTTTTTTTCCCTAGTACATTGTATTCATCATATTTTTTTTGCCAAACATGTAAAAACTACTGCAAAATCATATAGCTAAACAGGTCTGTATCTTTGAAGGGATGACAGGCCATAAGTAAGACAGAAAGTGAGTTGTTTTGCTTCGGTTCTGAACTCAAGACATCCCCATAATAATAGTCTACAAAAGGAGAGCGAACTGAGAAATATGAGGATATCATTAAGACAGAACATAAAAACAGCTAACTACATTGTAATATCTGTGTGTGTGCGTGTGTGCATGCATGCACGTGTGTGCATACAACTGTGTGTGTGTGCATATGTGTGTGTGTGTGTGTGTGTGTGTGTGTGTGTGTGTGTGTGTGTGTGTGTGTGTGTGTGTGTGTGTGTGTGTGTGTGTGTGTGTGTGTGTGCATGTTTGTAAAAACATTTGTGAGTGTGTTGTGTGGGCATGTTACAGGGTATGTGTGTGTGCCTGTGTACATGTCTCACAAGAGACATTCTTTTTCAAGCAAGGCTGCTCTCAGAGCCATCCATTTTCCTACACATTGCCACACACAAACACACTTACGAGATTGTATGATGATAAAATTTGAGCAAATTGTCCAGTCTATACAGTGTGACAGCCTCCTGCTCTGAGACCAGCACTTGCTCCACACGCACCTGAAACAGCCACACACCAAAACATGCATATAACCAGCATTCACCTTTTAATCATCAACACACCTGAAAGACCCACACACCAACATATATGCATGACCTGCGCTAACCTTGTACCTGTCAACACATATGAAACAGCCACACACAAAAATATTTGTACAACCTGCATTCACCTTTTAACCATCAACACACATGAAAGACCCACACATCAACATATATGTACAACCAGCATTCAACTTTTAACCATCAACACACCTGAAAGACCCACTCACCAACATATATATACAACCTGCATTAACCTTGTAATTATCAACACAACTGAAACAGCAAGACACTAAAACGTGAGTACCACCTGCATTCACCTTTTAACCATCAGCACACCTGAAAGAGCCACACCAACATATATGTACAATCTGTGTTAACCTTTTAACTATCAACACACCTAGAACAGTAACCCACCAAAACATAAGTAAATCTGCATTAGCATTTTTAACTATCAACACAGCTGAAAAAGCCATATGACAAAACATATGTACTACCTGCATTAATCATTGAACTATCAGTACACCTGAAACAGCCACTCAACAAAATACATGCACAACCTGCATTCACCATTTGGCTATCAACACACTGAAACAGTACACAAAACATACGAACAACATGCATTAACCTGTGATCTATCGGTCAGTTCATACCCTCACATCTGCCCATCCACATGCATTAATCAGCAGAGGACAACTTTATGTTTTGTTTCTGTAAGGGTCACTTTGCATGAGTTGAATTTCAAGATGCAGTGTTTTGAACCATCTGTTTTAGCTGCTGTGGGCAGGTTTTACAATCTGGCTTCAAATTGATCCTAAAAACATATTTCATTTCATCTTATCTAGCTGGCAAAAACCAAGAGCGAGTGATAAAGGACAATTTATACAATATGATTTGGATGATTTTACAGGCCAGATGCTGATTAATCAATGTTGGGTACGATGCAAGAGTTGATAATATGAGCGAAAAAAGGAATTTTCATATCTATTGGTTTTAGAAATATTTACCTGTTAAAAAAGTGCCTTATTTTCAATCAGCATGAACATCACTTTAGATCATGAAGACGTTCCAATAAATGAAAAAGAGAAATAGGAGCTTTTTTTTTGCCTGCGTACACCGGCTGATACTCCCACAGGCCACTCCCTGTATAGACAGGCAAGGATCAATCCCATCTACCCAACAAAGGGAGTGGAGTTTGTGTGTGTATGACCATTTTTTTTTACCCTGCCATTAAGGCAGCCGAAATAGGAGCTGAATCCATACTACATTATGGCACAGTACTTGCCCTGATTCACAATTCATTTCCTGTTATGAATTTTAACTGGTTACACACACACACACATACACACTCACACACACAGCCTCTCCCATTTCAGGTCACCTTAAAAGGTCTGCTGATTCCTTCAGTGATGTGACCAAGATTGTCCTCCAGCGATGTATTAGCCGCTGGAACACCAGTAACAACATTCAACATTAGACTGATAAAAAATGACAAAAATTAACTGGTCCAAGGTAAATGATTTTCTCTTAATCATTAAAAACATGCAATGCCAATAGCATTCAAATAATCTATATCAAACTAAAATTACCTAAAATATGACTCAAGTTTTCAAGTAACTGACAGGACTCATGAGCTGATTCTCAGTAGGTTCAAGTCAATATTTTGTGTTCTAATTAAAACTATGGCCAGATGCATGCACACAGACACTTTAAACATTCAAACACATGCATACATATATACATGTATACATTTTACATAGACATACAAAAGTACACACATCTATTGCATACACACCCTTATATATACACACATACAAATCAAATCCACTTCCACACAAGCAAACACACATTATCCACTTTTTTTTTGCGAAAATTGAAGATTATTATTTTGATAAGATGAAGCTCAACCAAAAAGCTTCGGTCTATCAGTGGATTACCTTCTTATAAAAATGTATGTATGCCACATACACTTGGTTGCACATGCACACACAATTACAGCATAGGCACACCTATCAACTTGCATCCGCTTCAAAATACAGACCCACATTCACACACACACAGGCAAACACACATGCACACACACACACACACACACACACACACACACACACACACACACACACACACACACACACACACACACACACACACACCTTCACACAGTTTCAGCAGTGTCTGCAGGTACTCTTTCTCTGAGGCGGTGGCCTGATGCAGCCAGGCCAACATGTGTCTCCTGTGTAGCGCAATGGATCATGCGAGTGCAGCTCTATAGGGCGAGGCGTGCGTGCCCCCAGGACCTACATTCAAAACATCAACAGATGAAAACAAAGCTCAAAAAAGGGACACAGCTTTAGCCATTACCCCCCCCTTATTTCTTCTCACTCCCCACCCCTGCCACACACACACTGAAATTACGCCCTTCCTGAAACACAGAGACTCTAGCTTAATGGCTGTAGGGGCAGACTGTAGTTTGAGGTTCACCTGGTCGGGGGCCTAGCATCAGTGGAAGGCAAGAGCTTAAACCTCTCTTTCTACTGCCTTCACCTTCCCTGAACTGAATCAGGTATCCCATGTAGGCATACCGGCAAACAGACACTGCAGAATGGGCAGCCAGTCGCTACTCTGTACAATGTGCACAGTCTCACTTCATTATCGCATGATTACAACACCTGACCTGTAATAAATTGCAACAAAAAAAATAGGCGTAGATATCATCTAGAACAAAAAATTGAGAATAGACAAAAAAAAAAAAAAAGCAGACAACAGCAAAGAAGCACAAAACATAAATGAACAAGACAAAGAATCACAGTTAAGACAAGACAGACAGATAAACAGTCTCACTGTTTACTGTCCATACCTCCTCTTGTAAGAGCATCGATGAAACCTCGAACAACAGCACTTCTGCGCGCGCTGTCCCATATTCATCCAAGGAGTACCTTGTCAAGGGAGAGAAAAAAATAATGATTACAGAAACTTTCAAATGTACAGAAAGAGACTTACTTTTGACTTCTTTAATTTCAAAATGTAGTCTTTCATGAACTCTATGGAAGAACAAAAAAGAAAAACAGTATTCATTTTTACTGTACCCTTAGGTTTGATATGAGCAGACAGGGCACGTAGAAACACTGAAAAAAACTGAATGAATCAAAGTCTGTGAGAGACAGAAATGTCCAAACAATATGAAAGAAACATTAGAGACAGAGAGAGAAGGGAAGAGAGAATGAACAGCCTGAGACAAAGATAGAGGGACAAAGGAAGGAAGAGAAAAACAAAAAAAATATTTTTTTTTTAATACAGGGGGGAGGGCAAAGAGAGAGGGAAAAGGGAAAAAAAGAGAAAGAGAGATAAAGAGAGAGATGGGGAGGGAGTAATGAAGTAGAGGAGAGGGAGAAGAGAACAAATAAACAAATCATTTTTGTAATGGGAGACACAGAAAGAAACAGAGTGGGGTGGTATAAAGAAGGTGGTGGAACACAGGATTACCAATTAGTGAGCAAATTCTGTTTAATCTGGGGAAGGAGAGAGACACAGAGAGATAAGGAGAGGGACTGGGGGAGGGAACGGAAGGAGAAAAAAAAAAGAAAGAGAGAAGAAGAGAGGGGCAGAAGAGAATGAACAAATCTTTTTGAAATGAGAGAGAGAGGAAAAAAAAGAGAAGTTGGGGTGTGGGGGGGGGGGGTGCCAGACTGAACACACAAACAAATCTCTTTTCAAAGGGGGAATTGCATAATACACACTTACAGGGTTTTGTTTTCTTAACATCTAGCCATAAGCAAAGTAAAAAAAAAAAAAAAAAAAATTTCACAAACATTATGACAATTTTTTCATACAGGGACACTGAATTTACAGAAACGTGTGAAGGAGAATTCCCACAGCAAAAACATCATTTCATACACACGCTCTAAGACACAGACAGACAGAAAAAAAAAAGGTCTGCGGCTGAGAATGACCAGCCTGACTCACTTGAAGAGAACCGGTCTGTCCTGCAGAGCTTCCATGGCCTGGCACAGCACTGGAGAAATGTCAGGGGAATCGCTGGTCAGAATGCGACACTCATCTGCAACAGATAGATCAGATACCATTCAAATACTTAGCCCGATAATGATCACTCTGAAAATAACCAACACTTTCTTAGAAGGAAAAAAAAAGAAACTGGTGTTTTGTGTGAAGTTGCATTACTCATCAAAGACAGTGCCAGGAAGTATTACAAAATAAATGAAAGTAAAACTTGAACTGTTTTTACATCTCCAAAGCTGTTCAAATCATTATCAAAAAAAAAAAATAAAAGACTGCGAATAAATTTGTGCATCCAAGAATGCAGCTCTCTGCATAAAACATATTCTCAGTTTTACACTTTCAAATAAAACAAACTAAATCTCAGGTGTGGTCTCAAAGTTAACAAAATTTAGAATATCATATTTCAAACAGTATTTTTTTCAGAAGAAGCAAAAAAAAAAAAAGACTCTGACACATCGAGCAGCCTTACTCTGGGTCCAACGGTACAGACGTTCATAGGCAGATTCCAGCTGTAGTGCCATTGCCTCCATTATCTCCAACCTGAAAGCAGACAACCCATATCAACTATACAATAAACCAAGTCTTGACAGGAACACACAGGTCACTTTCATTTATTTCAAGGGTGACACTGGCTAGGTCATTACATACACAGTCAATCCAACCAATGGACAGTCATTTAATGTACTCTTGTTCTTCTCCGTTTTCTGTTGTTGCTGTCTTATCTTCAGTGTCATGCAATGCACACCCCATACCTTTATCCCTTAAAATCCCCCCAGCCCCACTTCCCCAACTACCCTTCCACCCCCTCTTAAAAGCCCAACCCCCCTCAACCCCCATCTCCTCAACTGCCTCCTCTTTAAAGCTTAAGTCTTCAGTTTTACCAGAGAACAAGGAGAAGAAAGAGACAGAAACTGAAAGAGACAGTAGCAAAGAAAAAGAGAAACACGCTCACACACTATGTCCCTATGGGGATGCTGTGGGTTCTTTCAGAACAAACAGCCTACCCACTTTAGTTCTCTGCATCCTCTTTTCTGTCACTCTTTTTGACTCTGCTGCTTTCTCATTCATGTCTTTCTTTTCTGCCACATCCTGTTCTTCTGCCTTTATGGACTGCTCTCTTGTCTCCATCTTGGAAACACTCTAACACTTTTTTTTTGGGCTGGTCACAGGGATATCAAAAGCTAAGCTATCATGTCATTTACTCTGTTCATCACTGATAACATTTGTCTCTTTAGTTTGTTACTCTTACAAGATGTAACCTACTTTCTCCCCTGCATGTTTACAGCCCTAAAGAGGCCCTGTGTGGTCAGCTGTGCTAAGATAATACAAGGCTTAATATCAAATGGCACACATCCATCACATCCATGCACACATCACACGCACGCACCACACACACACACACACCCACACACACACACACACACACACACACCACATCCCAGTATGACAAAAAAAACAGCTGTACCCTGGCTCCGAGCTCTGCTTATACTACATATTTTCCACAGTGACAGTTCACAATCCCCATACCCGGCTGTCTGCTGGTGGGTCCTCAGCAACACTTTGCAGTCTGAATGAATCTGTTTCACTCGTGCCAGGGCCTTAAAGAAATCCTGACACAACACACACATACAATTTGTTAAACTTGGCAGAATCTGTGTGAATGTGATGCAATTAATAAGTACAATTTCGTTAGTTCAATATCAGTCTGAACTACTGATCTATTTACAGCCAGTTTCCCATAAGTACCAATCCAATCACATCTGCTTCTTGAGAGTGAATCTACTTTTCATTTCCAAGCTGATTATTTCAGAAAGGTTGCTGGTAAAAGGCGTGGTGTTTTGAAGCCATCTGCTCCAACTCCAGTGGATAGCATTGCAATGGGTCTCAATTCAGTTTGAACAAACCTTTCATTTTCACCTCTTATTGAGTGCGACTGGCAAAAGCAAACAAGAGATAAAGGAAATCTTTAATTTGTTTGTGGATGACTGTTACCCAGGTGCTGCTAGATTGACCACAACTCAGAACTCAGGGTAGATTGCAAAGGTGTGTCTGAAATCAAACTTCAATAGCTAAGTGTGCTACATGACCAAGATGTGGGGAATCCGAGTCCCAGTATGGATCAAAAGGAAGTTTAAAATAAAAACTATGTTCAGTTTCCTAAACTAAAACACACACACACACACACACACACACACACACACACACACACACACACAATTTTAGCACAATCCATGTATGTATCAGACTGCATAAAACAATATTTATTTTCCTGTTTTAGACTAAAGAAAAAAGAGGGGAGGGGGGAAATCACATCAGGTGGACCATCTCACAACAAAGTATTAAAGGGTTTGCAGTAAAATGCTTGTGCCTGGAAGTCATATAAATCCCATCACTCTGTAAGATGATTAACACCAAGTGGTCCAGTACAGGGACCAGTTAATGGAGTTTTTTCACCCTTTAAAAGATAAGAATGCATCAGACAGGTTTGACCAGTGCATGGCCTGTATTACTTTGCTTCCTTTGTTCAATTTGTATTTTCAACCTGAAGGAAAACCTTTAAGTCCAGATGGATTTGCAAGAGCTTCTTGCCAGTTCATTTGGAAACCTTAGATTCTGGATGAATGTGAAACAGTTTACTTTCAGCTGAGTTGCATTCCCTTAGCCATTATTATTTAACATGTCTTTGGATTTTTGGGTTCGGCTCAGAATAAGGGACAAATACTTTGAAAACATTTAATGGCATTTATCCTTGTTGCCTAATTCCAACATGGCCAGGAATCCTACTGTGAACAATACTGTGCCATCATTTTCAAGCTTAAAAGATGTACACTTTTAAAAATAATCAGACACACAGTATGCATGCACACACACACACACACACACACACACACACACACACACACACACACACACACTCTCTCTCTCTCTCTCTCTCTCTAACCACTCTCTCCAGTGTATACCTCATGCAGAGTCCCGTCCCTGGGCCCACGGAGAATCTTGACCTCCTCCACTTTCAGCTGGAACTTCTCCAGGAAGGCGCTGGCTACCTGCTGCTGCTTCATCTGCAGGGTCTGGCTTTAATAACAACACAGGAAAAATTTCCTTTCAGATTCCTTCTGTCCATTCGTTTGTTCTTCTTTCCATAAAAAAAAAGATGATCATCACAGTTACTTAGCTGTCATAGTTCACATCAAAAAATGCTCCATGAGGGCTGAGAGAACACACACTATTGAGAGAACAGCACGGAGGGGGGGTAGACGTGAGGTGGGGGATAAAAGGGGAAGGCTGCGGGGGGAGAGGTTGGGAAAGGAAATCTCTGATATAACATAAAGATTTTATGCAATTTTTCTATTCTACAAATTCCAGTAAGTTCATTTCCATCAGTACAGAGCATGTCAACTCTCTACCAGATAGTTACTTCTATTGGTACCTTGTACAAGATGCAGAAAATTTGTCTGGAACATTCATTCTCAAATACCAGGATTTTCATTTCAACACATGCTGTCAGTGTCCAACTCTCTCATCCACAAAGTGTGATGGATACCACCAGTAACATGTAGACTTCCGTCTTGTAATGATCTGTAGCGTTTTTATCTCTTTGAACAAATGAATCAAAGCAAAACCCCATAGAAACCAACCTTTCACCATGAAGCTTAGTTGTCTGACTCATCAAGTGATGAGTCTGTGCTTTGGCTGCCTGCAAAGAGACACCAGGAACACAGCTTTAAAACATTACATCACAGAATGATAAATAAAACAATTCACTGTTTGATTTATGAACACAGAAACCCTTGATCTAAACATTCTATACTGAATTGTATCTTTCCTATCTTTCTATTTGAGAGTGTAAGAGACTGCATATAACATTTGCATCCTAGCTACCAAGGCCATGTTCAAGTGTGAATAAGACATCAGTCTGATCGGGTACATGTACATGTATGTGTGTACCATCGACAAAGTAGGTATGTTAAGATGTTTGTAAGAACCAATACGTGTGGCTGTTTCTAAACATTACTTTGTTAACAGTAAATATCTAGCGCTCTATCTTTAATGTCAAAATACAAGTCACAGTAACTGAGCAAGTGCTTCAAACCCTGAGGCTCTGGTTGTGTGCATGAGCTAGCATAATTTCATGTTTGGATAGGTAAATTTTAGTCAACAGAGACAGCATAGATAGATCAGTACAGTGGACAGGCGCAACAACAGCACAGACAATGAGATTGAGAACAAAGAGTGGGAAAACGGGGTGATACACAACAAGGATATTTGGCAGCTTTGAAAATTTACAATCTGTACTGATACTTAGCTGGTGTACATTTAGTGGAAAAGCTGACAGCAAAAATAGTTTTTGTTTAGAAACGCAAATGTTCCATGCTTCTGTAAAAGGTTTTTCCCCTTAATCTTCCTTTTTTCAGGCCAAGTTTTTGTTTTTGATTGTTTGTTTTTTTTTAATTTCATAAACAAAAAGTTAAAATTCCTTCCGTAAGTCCTGTATACCACATATGAGATCAATTCTTTAGGTTACTTTTAAGTCACAAATCTGACGACTGTAGCTGTTTGCTTTGTCATCATTTTTGTCAGCAGGAATAAACATTCCATCTACTGCTGATTTAATGTCACAAGTCAGCCAAACAGCTTAAAACGAAAAAAACTCTACTCAAACGCAACTCAAAACAAAATGAACTTCAATGTGCATCACTCATAATGTCCAATGCACATGTCACGATACGATACACTGCAAAAGACAAAGTTCATTTATGTGCTCAGTGCAGATTCTTTCTCTAACCATAACCGGCCCAATTTCCATCGATTCAACAGAAGTGTAAGAGAGACATGAGGAGAAAGGAAGATGAGCTGGGGGAGGGGGGAGAGAGGGACGGCAACTGGTAGACAATCCTACCTTGCAAAGGTGTTAGGCAATGCGGAGTGGAGAGGGGATGGGGATATGGGGGGTAGGGGTGGAATGGTAGGGGGTAGTGGCCTGACATCTGCCATACCCTAGTGACATTTCCACAAAATGCAATGTTTCTTTGTTATGATTCTCTTTTTTTTTTTTAATTCTCTCTCCTAAGC